>BKZX01029934.1:0-13414 GCA_014362285.1 Fagus crenata | reverse complement strand
AGATTGTTAAGTGGATTGGAGTTGGGTTTTGAGACTTTCTAAATAGAGACCATTATCAAAAGAGACAAACCCATAATTATATGTACCCAAACTCGTACAAATTTTAAATTCAATGCACCTTCAACTTTATAATTAGAAAACAGACAGGGAAACCCCACCCCACCTTCAATACACAAAGTATACAGGGCCGGCCCTGGGGTAAGCCAAGCAAGCTCCTGGGCTAGGGCAACCCCCCACCCTAGGGCAACCAATTAGGAAAAAAAAAATTTATACTATACAATAAAAAAAAAAATTATACATATACATTAGGGGAAAAAAAAATTGTATTCATAAAATAAAATTTTTATTAGAGGCAAAAAAAAATATTTAGAGGGCAAAAAAAAATATTTAGAGGACAAAAATAAAAAATAATTATAAAACGGGAGGATAAAAAAATATTTAAAGGGTAAAAAAAATATTTAGAGGGGAAAAATAAAAATTAATCATAAACAGAGAGGACAAAAACAAAATTTAGATGGCAAAAATAAAAATTAATCTTAAACCGGAAGAACAAAAATAAAAATTAATTATAAACTAGGAGGACAAAAAAAATATTTAGAGGATAAAAATAAATATTTAGAGGGCAAAAATAAAAATTAATCATAGATCATCCCACAGACCAGCAGATCTAAGCTATAATCCAACACATAACCAAAACTAAATCCAAAAATAAAATACAAATAAAACATCACAACATACATAACCGGCAAAACACGTTACCAAACGTGTGAAAAAAAAAATCTCCAAATTTACAATTCAGAAAAATCCCAAATCCCAAAACCAGACCAGCATCTCAAGCGGATTTGTACCATTATTTGCTATTCAGTGAGGTCTCAGCCTACTCAGCCTGCTCAGCCAGTAGCCAACCACCGCCGGTCCGCCACGCAGGAAGAGAGAGCTGCGCACGCCTCACGGCCTTTTCCGGTATTTTTCTCTCTTAGATAGTCAGATGCTGCCATCTTTTTAATGGCGTTTATTGGGTTTGGGGTCCGAAGTGCCTATTTGCTTTAACTTCTTTTTTTTTTTTGGTTGTGGATAAGTATGCACACTGCACAACAGCACAGATGCCATCTTTTGAATGGCTTTTACTGGGGCTGGGGTCCAAACTCCGAAGTGGCTGTTTGCTTTTAACTTTCTTCTCTTTTTTTTTTTTTGGGTGGTTAAGTATGCACAGCAGCACAGATGTCATCTTTTTAATGAATTTTACTGGGGTTGGGGTCCGAAGTGGTTGGTAAGTGCTGCTTTAACTTTTTTTTTTTTATTGTTTTTTTATATTTTAACATAATATATTGTGATTTGTGTGAGTACTGTATTGTAGTGTTTGTGTTTGTGATTTTGTGAGTATTTATTTTATATTTATTTGAGATTTTGAATGTTGCGTTATTAAATTATTTGAGATTTTAAATGTTGTGTTGTTGAGTATTTATTTGAGAGTATTTATTTAAGACTTTAAATATTGGCATGTGTGGTGTAGTTGTGTTTGTATTGACCGAATAGTGTAGTGTTATTTTTATTCTTTGGATGAGAGTCCTGCGCGTTAGATTTATTTGTCTATGTTGTGTTTTTATTTTTATTTTTTTATGGGAGCGTAATAGTGTTATTAACACTAAAACATTTTTTAGTTTTTTTTTTTTTTTTTTTGAGTTGCACTAAAACATTTTTTAGTTAAAAACTATTAAATCGAAAATAATATTAATAGGTATTAGTTTAGATTTTTAGGAGTGTAATATAATTTTTTATTATTTGAACGAGATTGTAATATTGTAGGTACTATGATGAAGAATGACAAGAATAGAGTGAAGTCTCGAAAACAAAAGTCGGGATATTATAATAGAAAAGTCAAGCAACGAAAAAAAATAATGGCAAAATCATTAAAGGTTCGATTTCTAACCTATTTAATGCAAGAATTCAAAAATCTCCTCTCTACTATTATTGCTTTCTATTTTCCTACACACCATAACCGGTTAAAAGTACAATGTAACCTTGATTTTGTATAAAAAAAAATTTAAAAAACTTTATGTTATTTTTTTAATATTAAATAATAAATAGGGTAACCAAAATTAGGTTGGGCTAGGGCAACCCAACTCTCGGGGCCGCCCCTGAAAGTATACAAAAGGTTCTCTTAAAAATTACATTCTGGAATCGAACAAATCGAACAAGAAAATCTATATAGAATAAGGAACAAAAATACCGTCAATAATGGACACCTAATCAGAACTAAAACATTTTCATTGAACTTTCATTACCATAGAAAGTGCAATTGTGAAAAGGAAGTTGAAACAGCTAATCATTTGTTTCTGCAATGTGACTTTGCAAGGGTTGTTTGGTTTGGTTCAACCCTATCAATAAAAACTAGCCAACTACAATTCTCCCCTATTCAGCATTGGATATGGGATTTTCCATACACAGATCAAAATTCTAGAGGAAAAAACCTATGTACTGCAACTGTATAGCACACTTTGGTCCCTTTGGAGTCTACAACAGATTTCTTTTCTCCATGGTCCTTGTATTATCACTACTTCTCAAAAGTCGACGGCTATGGAAGCATCTTATAATTATTTCTATCTGACTTGGCCTTAATGGCCTCTCTTTTGTATCTTTTATTTTCTGATGATCATCTCCATTAAACTTGGCTCGTCGCAACATCCAAAGATGATAATAATAATACATAAAGCAATGATTTGTACCATGCTTAAAGCCAGTCTGGCATGTCCTATGTTTTGGTTGAAGCTTAAGCTTACGAATTTCAGCCAGCACTAATCCAGCTCATTGAACGGCTTTTTGGCCAAGTAAGGATGAAAGAGAAAAAAAAGTTATTCTTGAATGAACAAATATATATAATATTGTTGAATAAGCTATTCCTCAAAGCTTATTGTTGTATGGGCAAATATATAAAATATAAGTTAAATAGGCTATTCTTCATTGCACCATTAAAAAAATAAAAATCCTTTGTTATAGTAAGTGAATTTTGGCCCTAAGACAAGGGAGAAAAGAAGATTTAAAAAAAATGAAGATTCCAACTAGTTACTCCCATTTCATAATAAATCTTAGATATATGATCTCACCAAGGCATGATCCTTTGAATCCACCATTGGATAGTAAATCTTAGATATATGATCTCACCCGTCAAAATCGTGTATCAGAAAATTCAAAAAAACCTTTTAGTGGGGATTGAATCTAGGATGTTTGAATCTACAACTCATTACAAACTTTATACCAACCAGCACTTGGATAGGTGTGGTCCCAATCAATTGTGCCACCGTTGGGTTCTCCAACTAATTGTGCTACCTTTAGAGCTAAATCTTCTTCTTCTTTTTTCCTTTGTTGTGCTACACTTTATGCATGACTTGATGTTTTCCATAATTGTTCTTAACAATCCAGAAACCATTTTTCAAGATTTAGAGCAAAAGTCATAACACTTCTTAACAAACTGAAAATGATGTATCAAACTCATAAGTCATAACACTTCTTAACAAAAATATGTTTCAACATACTGCAAAACGGAATACAAGTATTTTATCTATTTTTTCCCACTTGGTGACCAAAACTTACAAGTAATATAAAATCAAGTTCAGCAAAATAATAATTTAATGGCCTATTGATAATGTATCTCACTTCTTCCCACCCCCGGAAACATTGAACTTGAAAAATATTATGTCTCCATCTTGAACCACATAGGTTTTGCCCTCCTGTTTATACTTCCCAGCAGCCTGTTGGAAAATTAAACCAAAAAAATAAAAAAAACTATAAATTGGCAAACTAGAACAGCATTCAGTCATAATCCTCAAAAGTTGGATCAATTGAAAAAAATATATATATATATTAAAAAAATCCAAGAAATTTAACTTCTGATTAATATCGAGGGCATCTAAATTGCAATTGGGAGGTAAAGGCCATGTGATTAAGGATCCTCCCAATATAATTCTAAATAAAAAGCAATAAGATTTAGCTAAAATACACTTTTCGCCACCTGCAATTTATTCTACTTTTAATTTAGGTCACTTGGGCAGCAAACTAGCAATGGCCAGGTGGATGTAAACGTTTATAGCCACATAAGATGAAATTGGCAAAATGCAGTATATACCTTTACAGCTGATTCGGTACCGAGTTCCTTTAGATCTTCAAATTTCATTACCTTAAAATAACCAGAAAATCCCCGTCAGTAATTTGAAAAAATTTAGCACACATCAACATGAAAAAATATATATTTATATATAAATATATATCAAAACCACTGGGACACTTTTGGACAATGATAACATGTTTCTAATCCTGGTTATGATTTTTAAAGTGTTTTGACAACTAAGCAACCAGTGCATTGCTTTTTGCAATTATCCACATAGGAAGAGTAAATACCATGTTTAATTTTTTTTTGATAAGTAAATACCATGTTTAATGAAACATCAACATTTTACTTTCATAAAAAAATAATAATAATAATAATTAAAAAACATCAACATTTTACTAAAAATAGGTTAACATAGCCCACTAGGCATTTGGCCTAGTGGTGCACTCCCCATTCCCCACCAAATTGGGTGTGGGTTCGATCCCCTTCCCCCCTCATCTATATGGTGTGTGTGTTTAGAGTAGGATTTATGCCTTGTAAGAAATAAATAAATATATATATATATATATATATATATATAGGATAACATCTCATAGTGATAAATACTAGATTTGATTTTATCAGAGAAAGAGGTGTGATAGTGGTAGCAAAACAAGAGGTTAAGGTGATGGCTTCAATAGTAGTTTTAGCAGTGGTTCCACCTGGCAAACAATACAAGCATACAGTTAGCATGGCTTAAATGTTTGCACAGAAAAGTGATGGAGAAAGTGTCTATGGCTGCATCAGCAATGGTCACAATGGCAAAGCAACTTTTAAAGCTGTGTTGGAAGAGAAGGAAAATGACCAATTAAGAGGACTTCCAAATAATGAGTTAGGAACAACCTCAGCACAAATGAATCCTCTCTCAAAATCAGTGTGGATGGCCCCTGCAGCTTGAGGAGCCTTTGTCTGCCTCCTAATCTGCCAGCATTTCACCTGCAAAATGAGAATTATTTGGACATTCAGCCATTAATTCATCACAGCAATGATCAGGAATATGGACAGCAAAGTCATAGACAGGAAGAACATGATATGTAGGAAATAATGTTCAAATCATCAAACATGAGTGGTGATGGTGCAGTCCTGGTTGACTCAAATGGTTCATTAGATTTATAGATGCCCCAAATATGACAATTGAAAAGGATATATATCATATATAGGGAGAGAGAGAGAGAGAGAGAGAGAGAGAGCAGGAAACAAAAGAAAATGATAATAAGACCTATTCAGGAAGAAATATTACCTCATCAGGTCCGGCAGTGAAGAAGTATATAAGATTAATTGCTGAAAAACCAGTCTTTATGATCTTTGGAAGGGCACTGCAGCAATGTAGAATGTATTCGTCATAGTTATTTACAGACACTCTTTCTTTTTTAGATATGTACATAGTTACTTACACTCTTACTAATCTTTGCTGCATCACCATTAAATAATTATCCACTAAGAGTTTAAGACAAAACAAGAGAAACAAATAATTGGAAGCACAAATTCTAACACAGACAAAATGATTTAGGAAACTGGAAGGGATGAGATACTCAGTTGAAATATCACTTCCTGGGTGGTTGCTGCAGAGGCTTGCTCAAATACAAACCAGCCATTAGTTGCAAGGTTCACATGATATGCAGAAAGCCAAGTTCTTTGATTAGCAGTGTGTCAGATGCAAATTTGAAAGTTTTGGCTGTAGTGGGAATATACAAGCAATAGTCTTTACAGGCCTAAAAAACCGTAGAGGATATCAGAAAGATCTGTAATTTCTCTAGTATAGAAACACTTTGGAACATGGGCAAGGAACTCAACCTTATCACAACACAGACATGATTTACTAAACAACACATCCATGTGTCTTTTTGTATAAAGTTGAGACCTCTCTTATCTGATCACGACTACCTCATTTTCCCCCTTTTATATTCTTGTATTTTCCAAACATTTTCTAATCAGCCAAACATGGAATTCAAGTTCAGAAAGTGAAAATATTATTCTTCTTTTTTAAAAAAAAAAAAAACTCAAGTTAATTCCACATGGTAATAGTAAGGCATCATGACACAAATGTGGCACTTTTAATCCACCTGGACACCTGGACTGATAGCATGTAATTTTTAGGCCACATGAACCTTTTTTATTCAAAATGCACCCACCCACATAATACATTAGTGTCCAAATTAGCATGCGGACAAAATTGGAACATTTTACAAACTTTAAGGATTTGATAGCTACTTTTGAAACTCTAGGGACTAAATTGGAAAATGTAGCAAACTTTAGGACCAAAAGTGGTGTTTGCCCAAAAACTTATTAACATGAGTCACTACATTTTGTTCCTTTCAATTCAAAAAATAAATGTGAACTCATCCCCCACATTGTCCTTGAAAGTCCTAAGCACGTCAGCCATGTGCTCCACAAATGTCCAAAATTCAGAACTTCATTTTAAAAATAACGCGTATACCGAGATTCCAGAGAAAATTGTTCACAGTTCCATGAGCCTGGGAGGGCAACAATTTCCAACACATTTCTTCCATACGAGAGTTCCTTAATACATGTTTATTCACCATATTTTATGTAAATCTTTTGTATATATGTCCAATAAAAACCATCAAAAGTCCAGTAAAATTGGAGCATTTCCTAAAAATAGCAATTTCAGACTTAAAAATGCCCATTAAATAGTTTGTGCAGTAGGTTTTAACTATTAATACTTCGTAAAAGTGATTGACGCCAGAGTTCAAAAATAATCATGGAAACAGAGCTAAGGAACAAGCATGTGGCCTAACCAATTGTATCAGATGTTCAGAACCAAATTTTAGGACAAATGTTGAAATTCCAAAAACTAATATTAATTTTAAGCCCATTCCAAGAAAACCAAATAGATAGACGTATCACAGTAAAGATGATTAGATGATGAGATTAGAAACCAGGAAGTACTCCAGTTCAAGATTTTCTAAACTAAGACAATCAGGTCCAATCACGTGACCATAACGAGTCCCTTCTCCTCTAGTTATAAATAACTTTTATCAATACTGGAGCCCAATTTCATCCTTTTATTCTGCACAATCTCCCCAATATTTCTCATTAGAGAAAAAAAGTAGAAACTACTAAAGGAAGCTGTGTCTTCATTATTACACCTTACAGACTGCTGTCATTCAAGGTTGTAGTGTTGAAACCCTATTTGAAGTATGTAAAGAGAAAAAAGAAGACAAAACACTGGGTATCACAGATGATAATTTACAGGAAACTTAGGGGGAAATTGCATCTCTCTTGGCATTAAGTCAATATCTCTTTACACTAGTGATGGATGAGCTAAGAGGAAGTCCTATACTTTTTGCAGATAATATAGTTTTAGTAGATAAAACTAGACATGGAGTTAATGTCAAGTTAGAAATTTGGTGAAACGCTTTAGAATCTAAGATTTTCAATGAAGTAGGACTAAAACAGAGTATATGGAATGTAAGTTTAGTAAAAGTAGAAACAAAGATGAGAGCTTTCGATATCTTGGATTAATAATTCATAAAGATAGAGAGATTGAAAATTATGTGAATCATAAGATAAGAGCAGGGTGAATGAAGTGGATAAGTGCACCAGTAGTATTGTGTGATTGTAAGATACCTATTAAGTTTTAGAGAAAATTTTATAAAACTGTTATAAGACCAACTATGCTCTATGGTACTAAATGTTGGGCTGTTAAAAAGCAACATATTCATAAACTGAGTGCAGCTGAAATGAGAAAGTTAAGATGGATAAATGAAAAACAAAGGAAGATAGAATTCGGAATGAGAAAATTCGCTTAAAGATTGGGGTGGCCCCCATTGATGAAAAGATGAGGAAGAATCGCTTTAGAGGGTTTTGTGATGTTAAGAGGAGAGCAATTAATGCACAAGTGAGAAAGAGTGGGTCGATTCAAGTTGAAGAAATGAAAAAAGATGAGGAAGACAAAAAAAAATAATAGAAGTAATAAAAGGGACAAGTCATTTAAGAAAGTAATAAAGCGTATGACTTCAGATAGAATAGAATAGCGGAAAAGAATACATATGGTTGTCCCTTACTGGTCTGTTGAAGAACCATAACCTACCCCAAAATTTGGCTGATTGTTGTTGTTGTTGTTAGTGTTGTCAAGGGCAAATTGAAATGTCCCTTTACAATTTAAGAGAACATAATAACTAAAGTAATCTAAGGCTAATAGGTTTGCGATGGTTAATCAACACAAGTTTACAGAATATATCTTGCATCAGCTCTACGTTCCTAGTCTTAATTTTTCAAATTAATTTTTTGTTTACAAAACAGACCACGGAATGCTATTCCTCCTTCAAATGGCAAAACAATTACATAAACTTTAACAGTCATTTTTTTCTCATCAGTAAGAACTTACCTTTGCACATTGTTCTGCTCACAATACTTGGCCGCTTCATCTTCTGGCATGTCAGCAAGATTCCTCTCTAACGCACCGCTGAAAGGAATAATTGTTTCGCCCCCATGCTCCTGCACCCTGAGAATAAGAAGAATTATGTGACTCTTGTTCCTTTCAACAAAAAGCAATTCTTAAAGGGGAAAAAAAAAAAAAAAAAGAGAGAGAGAGAGAGATGAATTCACTTGCAGCTCTATCAAGGCGTGAAGAAAAATATAGCAGCAACATATTCAGTGTAGACAGGATACAAAGAAATTGACATTTGAAGAGGGGGGAGGGGGGGGGGGAGGCAGAGAGAGAGAGAGAGATAAAATTTGCTTTGTTACTCCTCCAGAGCTTTCTAAGAGTAAGCAATCATTATGTCTGTCAGATGCAGTTAGCTCAGTGGAGCTAAAATAGCCAGCTGAGGAATTTGCTAAAATGGTACTTAGGTTTGTCTTGACAATAAACTCCACAACCATGCATTCTTGTCATAACATACTTCCCTGTTGAGAGTGATTGTTTACACATTAGCTCTACACTCAATGCAAGAAGGATTTATGATAGCCGGCTCACATTATACCTAAAGTATATAAGTATGAAGGTTAACACATATTACCTTGAAATCAAAGAGGACCTCATTTTGGAGCCACTTGAGTGCAACGAAGAGGAAGAATTATGAAGAAGAGAAATAAAAGAATGTTGAAGAAAATCGGGGTCTCTCTATTGACATTCTTGATGGAGTAGTTTGAATATGGAGGCAAAGAAATAGAGGTCTAATGTGAGCAGAAAAGAGAAGAAAAATCAGCTGCTGATCACCCTACGAAGGTGCCATAAGCACAGACCAAGCAACTTGAAGAGTTCTCCGAAACAGAATATTATTATATAACACAGTATTCCCCAACATTTAGTCCACATTGAACAGACAAGTAGAAATCTGTTTATTATAGAAAATATTTTTAGTTTCTTTTACTAATATGCTTGAAATGCTTGATAGTTGTTCTTTGTGTGCTTAATGTTTGTAACTTGTGTATATGGGTTGGCCTTTGACTTTTTGATTAATGAGATATTTACTAAAAAAAATAGTATGTGTAAAGATGTTTCATAGACAAAAAGCTTAAGAAAGTCTCCATAGCCAGCTAGTGCACATCCAACATCTACAACAATATTTTCAACTCAAACATGGAATTGAGTATCTTAGTAAACCATTTTTGCAATGAATTGATTCCGACTAGAGAGTTAATTATCTTACCAAAAGTATTACTGTTGCAGCCATACAATGTACTTCTAGTTTTGGGGGAGAACATATGTCCTAGTTATTGATGAAATCGTGAAAGTAACAAATAGACGCACACAGGCAAAAAGACACACACAGAGGAACAAAAAGACATGGGCTAAAGAAACTCAAGATACTCATTTAAGGAAAATACAGGACATACCAAGCATGAATCTTGGGCAAAAATTTGTTCTTTTTTCTTTGATAATCTTTCTCATTCATGTTAACCTGTAGAAAAAATAGGATATAATTAAGATCACATTAGTTCTTTTTTCTTTTTCTTTGATAGGTAAACACAATCACATGCTTATTGCTTATACAGGATAAACCCATGACCACAGCCTCCATCCCTTATTTATTATCACTATAGTTCATAACATCCTTCTAAGATATCATACACAACAATATCTCTCTACCATATCTTAAAATCTAAGCAAATATAGAGTGCTTTTCCTTTATAACTGGTCACCTAATAAGAGACACATTACAGAGAGAACTTTGAACATTCTAATGGTTTTCTACTAGTAAGACCTTAAACACAGAGAGACTGACAGACCAATGGTGGACCACATTGGCTTAGCAGTTGTGTCACCTCAAGTTTCTATCAGCTTTATGTCTTTGAGATAGAAGATTGTACGAGGAATGAAGATACCTTCAAGCTAACATGACACCCACCCACCCCACCCACAAAACATCAATTCAGTTCATCAGATTGGGAAGGTAGTATGTCAGGGGGTAGCATCGAGGCTGAGGCCAGGGTGCAAAAAATAGATCTACTATGAGACAAGCATAGCTAAGTTAACCTAGGACCATTAGAAGGATTATCCTATCATGAAAAGACAACTCACCAAGTATACAACAGGTTTTGCAGAAAGCAATTGTAGAGTATTCATTATCTCAACTTCGGCAGCTTTCCAGTCCCCAAGACGGACATCTTTTCCATCATTAAGCCATGCCTTGACCTGTAGAAATTTAAGACCACCATATTTGTGACACAAGGCCAACCGTATGAAATGAACTTTGAGAATACAAGCATGCTCAATTAGTACAAAAATACAGCATCTAGAAAACCTTAAAAGAGTATGTTTTATGGCAAAAAGATTAAACAAACATGCACTCATGGATCGAGTTTCATGCTTTAACAAAGAGCTTGATTAATTTTTCATCTGGAATAAGGGAGGCCCCCAAAAAAATTTACAATTGTAGCATCCTCATGGGCACTATCGGTTCATTTCATGTTCTTATTCCATGGTCTAAAGTAATCAAGGACTAGAGATAAATCTCCAATTGATTACAACCTATTTTCCATGCCTTGTCTGGATATTTTCCCTTTCATGTCTACAAATTTTAACTATACACTTATTTGGAAAGTAATGCAATCACATCTTACATGTAAATACTTGCAAAGAGACAGAGAAATAAATGTGTTTGTATACACAGATTAAAAGTGAAATTTTTTTTTTGATAAGTAATAATGTATTTTATTGAAGAAAACCACTATGTGTACATAAAGCATGAACACAACAGTGGAGATAGATTACAAAGAAGGAGTGTATGAGGAAATGTGAAGAGAAATCAGAAATGATGTAACAGAATCAAATCTGGAGTAACCCCAAGCTTTGGCCCAATCATATAAAGTATTGGAAAAAAGTTCTTGAAGTTGAGAGACCGAGCGTTCCGTATTCTCAAAAATACGACTATTCCGCTCCCGCCATAGGATCCAAAGAACACAGGGAGGGACCATGTTCCAAACCTTCGAATGATGCTTCCCCAGCCCATTATACCAACCAAAAAAGAGGTCAAGAACACCCCCTGGCAGCACCCAGCAAATACCAAAAGTCCGCAATACAAACCTCCATAACCCAAGCGCCATGTCACAATGAAGCAAAAGATGACTTATAGTTTCCCCATCCCGACGATACAACACCAGCCCGCAAGCTGATATCCTCGTCGCATGAGGTTGTCAGCAGTTAGGATGCGACCCCAGGAAGCTGTCCAAGCAAAAAAAGCAACCCTCCTCGGGGCATGAACACCCCAAATAGCTTTCCAAGGGAAAGTAACTGAATGATTATCTCTCAAAGCTAAGTAATAGGACCGGATAGTAAAAATCCCATTGCTAGTAAGTCTCCACCGTAAACCATCACCCCCTTCCTTGAAGGAGGTATAGGAATGCAAAAGCTCAAAGAACGATGCCACCCTCTCCACTTCCCAATCATTGAAATTACGAACAAAGTAAACATTCCATTCAAATCTAGAACCCAAAGCTGATCGAATTAGAGATGAAGCAATGGTAGTCTGACGATTAGATGCACACGCATACAAATCCGGAAAAACATCCTTCAACGGGCGGTCACCACACCATCTATTGATCCAAAAAAGGATTCGATCTCCATTACCGACTACAAGGTCCACATACGGAGCAAAATCAGCCCAACCAGAATTAATACTCCTCCACAACCCACATCCATGGCTGCCCCGAATGCTCCTTGTATGCCAACCCCCGGAATTAACCCCATACTTAGATGCAATCACCCTACGCCAAAGTCTTGATTCCTCAAGACCAAAGCGCCATAACCACTTCCCAAGTAATGCCTTGTTAAAGACAGCAAACTTCCTGACACCCAACCCCCCATGATTAATTGGAGAACAAACAATATCCCAATTAACCAAGGGTGTAGTAACCCCATCTCCATAGCTGCCCCAAAGAAAATTGCGTTGGATTCTTTCCATCCTGTTAGCAACACTGATAGGGATTGTGAACAGAGATAGATAATACGTAGAAAGGCTAGATAAGGTACTCTTGATCAATGTCAGTCTGCCCCCCCTTGACAAGTAAAGACTCTTCCACCCTGCCAGCTTGTGTTCCATTTTCTCCAAAATAGAATTCCAGATAGCCTTCGACTTAAAGTTAGCCCCTAAAGGCATCCCAAGATAAGACATTGGGAGAGAACCAATACGACACCCCATAATATCAGCCAACACCCTTAGATTGGGCACAACACCTACCGGCACCATCTCACTCTTGCTCATATTAACTCTAAGGCCAGTCACCGCTTCAAAGAAGGTGAGGACTAACCGAATATACATCATATGCTGCAGATTAGCATCACAAAAAAGGATTGAGTCATCAGCAAAAAGAAGATGAGAAATGCTAACATCACTCCCCAAATTGAAGCCAGTTATGAAACCACATTCCACCGTCTTCCTCAACATCCTACTTAGAACTTCCATAACAAGGAGAAAGAGAAGAGGGGATCCCCCTGTCTCAAACACCTAGAGCTACTAAAGAAGCCAGAAGGGGAGCCATTAACTAATACTGAAAAGCGAACAGAGGAGATACACGCTTTAATCCAATTACACCAACGGCGACCAAAGCCCATCCTCTCCAATGTCTATAACAAACAGTCCCAATTTACATGATCATATGCCTTTTCTATGTCCAACTTGCAAATGACACCAGGATTGCCACTTTTAATGCGACTATCTAGGCTCTCATTAGCAACTAGAACAGAATCCAAGATTTGGCGACCCCCGATGATTAAAAGTGAAATTACTACAGCTGTAAATAAATAATTAACTCTTTTAACTCAATAATTAGTAGAGATACAAAAACAGAACCAATAAGTCC
>BKZX01029930.1:0-10025 GCA_014362285.1 Fagus crenata | reverse complement strand
GATACCGAAACAAAAGTGCTTACATTATCTCGGAAGAAATCTTTAAATGGATTATGAAAATCATTGGGAAAGCCACCATCTCCTTGTTGTACATATGCCTCATGGCCAACCTATAAGATAGTGTGTACAGACAACGTAAATACAGACATAGGCTAACGTGATAGGAAGAACAGTGGTAAATTTAGTTAGAAAATGGTAAGGAAATCACCAGAAGAACCACCGTACATAGCAATGTAGCTTCCCAAATGCACAATTAAGTAGTATTAATTTTTTATATATATATACAATTAAGTAGTATTATACAAAGTACTTTTACTGAGATACAACTGCAAAGCTAGTTGATTTGCTCACTCAAATAGGTAAGTACCGCAGTTGTTTGCATAAGAATTTGGGTTGAACACATACCAGCAGCAATTTAAATGTAAAAGGATGTGTGTGTGTGTTTAAGCTGCAAATTGTTGGAACAGCCCAATTATGCATCCAGGTTTATAAAAAGCCACCAATAAAATGAATTTGACTGGGTCTGCTGCTTGTGAGCTTATCAAACTGGTTCAGTATCCGATTCCAGGGTTTACAGTCTGCACTTAAAGAACACCAATTCCCTCATGCATAATGATAACCAAATTCCATGGTTATTAAAAAAAAAAAAGTAAGAATGCCCTTAAGACGCCATGTTAGCAAAACTCCCTATAAGGAATGATAAATACTGTTCCAAGAATGCTCATATTAAATATAGGTCACCTGTCAAAGGTTAATACTAGGAAAAGAATATTAACATTCATTTAGAAAAGTTTAATTCCCTGCAATTTTTTCACAACCTATTCAGTGTAATCTAGAAAACGGCATCTATCCAATTACATTTCAAAACATAGAATCAACAAGAATTTTGAACAAAAGGAGTTTACAAGGTAACATGCAATTACTAATATACTTCCACATTCAATCCACCAGAAATATTCAAGCAGAGCCAATCAAAAAATAATTATCAGTTAACAAAATCTATCACTAAAGGGGAAAAAAGACTAAATGTGAAACCTGATCATACTGTTGTCGCATCTCATCATCTTTCAAAACCTACAACAATAAAAAAATAATAATAATAATAATTTTTAATAGATTAAATCAGAAAGTCTTGAGAAGGTGTCTAGAAGTTTCTAGAGTGAATAGAAAATAAAACCTCATATGCTCTTTGAACTTCTTGAAACTTTTTTTCAGCTTCGGGATCATCTTTATTTGTATCTGGATGCAGCTTCTTTGCAAGCTGTAGAACAATGCCAAATCAACCAAAAAGAGTCATAATAAATGGATGCAATTCAAAGCAAAAACACAAAGTTGAGACAGACAGACAACACAGTCATAGCAAACTACACAGAGGAGACTAGTAAGAAATGAAGCATATTTAGATAAACCACCGTAATGCACATGACATATGTATATTTTTTTTGATAGATAATGCATATGATATATATTAAGTGTTTTTCATTTACATCAGTACACATGAATATGCCTTTTTTTCCTTCCTACCATAGAAGCATGCATGCTATATCATTCATTCATCAAGCTTTTTGGAAAAACAAATTCACCAGTTTTTCTCCATTTAAAATTCTAACAACCAACACCAAAGGGAAAAAAGACAGAATTCAGTATTTATTGCTCTTGTCACTGGAATTTCCAAGTGGGGTCAGCTTAAGAAGAGACTCAGTCTCAACCACAGGATCACAAACCCACCAAACTAGAACAGAACAGAACAGAGGCCTCTTAAGGAAGCAGAGGTTTCTCACAAAGCGTTAAACATATAAACATTCTAGTAGTAATCTCTGAGTCAGAAAGAGTGGGAAGTAATTGGTTTTGCTTGTAATTTTCAAGGGACACGTTTATGACATTGGCGGATCTGAGTGAAGTCCTTCCTTAGGCATACAGTCCTCTACAAGTCATATTGAAAGTCGGGGGGAGGTTACATAGCAAGGTGAATCTTCTATTAAAGTCAGCTATCCTTCATAAAAAAAAATAATAAAAAAAACATTACCATTACCATATATAAAGTAAATTGAAGTAATGCAATTTTTCGCCAGGCAGTGTTAATGAATAAGCTCAATTTACTGAACTACTGCGGTTAACAAAAAGCAGATTGGTTTGAAAGCATTTACTAATGCCTGGTCTTTGCCTAATATCTAATCTTCAAGCCTAACCTTCTCTCTTTCAAAAATAGAGAGGAACTATCAAGGAGTTGGAATAGGTTCTTGTATTATCATCAACCAAAATATTTCTGAAATCAGTTCCAGATGTAAGAATGAAATTAATACATAAAACTAAACTGACATTTGAAATGCCAAAATAGATAATAACAGCTAGTAAAATCAAATATTTATACAAAAACCAATGACACTAAGACAAACAAAAGGCAATCATATAAAAAATTTCAGTACAGTAGTAATAATTTGTAATTCTTTTGGCTACGGCGTGTTCATGCTTTATGCACACCATGTAGATACTCGGCTGACACTAAAGAATAATTCACTCTGGTATCCATCACCAATTTACTCTTTTCAGTATCATTACTAATTCCTATTCCTCCACTCCCTTGCAAAACAAGTCCTGGTTTTGAATAGAAAGCATGTCCATGCAATGATGCATAGGCCACAACCTTGTTACCATTTTGAAACTCTAACTCAGAAGCATCCACCCATGTGCCCCCACTGTGTTCAGAGAAGTAGACCCTTTGTAACTCACCATTGAAATTGCTGACTCTTAATGTCACATGCTCCCAATCACCAACATGTTCACCTATTTTCCCCAATGGAACATTGACCAACTTAACCTTAGCCTTGGCAGGCCCATTAAATGGATAAAAGACCCATATAGCTATGTCAGTAAATGTAGCACCCAACATGGGTTTTATGTGTACACAAACTTGGGAGTTCCCTAAATCTCCTTTCATGACTCTCTCTTTGGCCCCTTCATCAATTGGTAGGTCCAACCAATAGGCACCATCATATGAACCACCTTGAGGAAGGTTTGAGCCTGTGGGCTCAATTGCAACAGGTTTTGACTCTTCCCCTTTCTTATACAATAGTGCCCCATTCACAAAAAACCAACTCACTGATGAAGGCAAGTATGTTTCTTCAAAATGAAAGTACACCCATGGAGAATAGGCATTTACTAAGGCCTCAATTTGCTTTAAATTAGGCATACAAGATAAATTGGATTTGGCAATCTTCAAGCAAGCTATATTAGACAAAGGAGAAACAACCCCACGAATTTGGGCTCCAAAAGTACCCACTGAAACTCCCATAGCTTGGATCCCTCTATTGCTAGGCCTCAAACTATAAACATTGAAACCATTAGCATCACTAGTATTACCTAGACCCCAAGTCCACGTGTGAGCCTCACATTGGTCAGTGAGATCAGATCTAACACACCTGATTTTATCTAGGGATGGCTTATCAAGTGAGTTTGTGACAACATGGCCTATGGCTTTGTAACCATCTGGGGTGTTGGCAACCAGATATAACCATTGCCATCTTGCTTTATTTTCAAAGACTCACTGCTCCACACAAGAGTATAATCCAGTGGCTTCTTTAAAGCTCCACCTGAGTCATCTTTGGCTACAAGAACCCATCCAAAGAAGGGCTTATTGTTGGCTTGGCTATAACAACCTAGCATAAAGAATCCTTGTAGTACATTTGAAGGTTCATAAAACGTTGCTCTGGACCACGTCTCATGAAGTGGAAATCACTAGTTCAAATCACTACTTCCCCCGTCCCTTCCGGGCCAAAACTTCATGATCATATTTCCATAATATATCTCTACAACAATTATTCTATTTCAGTACTACTCCATACATCTAAACAAGCATTGCACCATGCCATGTAGCTAGAAAATAATTCAAATTCAAACTCAGTAACATAATTAATCAGTGTTTCCTTTCCTGGAAACTATTTCAAGAGAAACAAACATGAATCTATTTAGGAAATTTTTAACTAATAAGCACTGAAATTCAAATCCAAATCACAAATTCACAAATACAATTGAATTGTTAATCCAAAATCCAAAACTAATAACATCAAAACGAACAATCAGATATTTAATCAAAACAAATCAAATGTTTACCTATCAAAATCCAAAACTAATAACATTAGCAAAGGAAAGAAATGGAATCGGAGAGAAAATGATAGCCGGACCTCGTCTTTTTGTAGAAATGGAAGGATCGACTTTGGGGAAGCTCTTGATGACGGAGAGGACTCTTTCGATGACCTCGTCTTTGCTAGCCGTCGATTCGGTCGATCTCACAGTTTTCTGGTAGCCTGAAAATGGGAGCGTCGAAGGCTTGAAGTTCCCAAAACAATCAGAGATCTATTCATATCTTAAACCCTCTCTCTCTCTCTAAAATCTGAACGAAAATCAAAAGAGTTCGAAGTTGGAACTTACATTTTGTTGGAAATTGATTGGAGTGAGCGATGAGGGGTGGAGCTGTGGAGCGAGGACAAGGTTTGGTGCGAGAATTTGAGCGTGAATCTATTCTCAAATTCAATTTTGGGGGTTTTGATGATTTGGGGGGTTTTGAAGATTTGGGGGTTTTGAAGTTTCTATTTGACGATTGAAACTTGAAGTTCTGCGAAAATTCAAATTTGTTGGGGTTTTCATTCAAGTTGCTATTCATGATTTGGGGGTTTTCATTTTCAAAAATCCTGGGTGCGCACCAAATGAGTAGTCGCGCGCGAAGGTACTAAGCTGCTATTTTTTTCGTACTTATTCCGAAGGTTTTTATGTCCGTTGAAATAACTCGGTTAAAAAAAAATGCATATTCCGAAGGTTACGGTCAAAAGAGGTGACTAATATAATTTTTTTTATGTTTATTTCAACGGTTTTATTAGTGACCGTCGAAATAGATTAATTGTATATTCCACCCTCACAGCTTACCGCACAAAATTATATGCTATTACAACTATTTTTAATGAATTCTCGAAATAAATGTATTGAAATAGACCAAGTTTTTTGTAGTGGGCACTGGCTTTGTAATACTATCATTGTAACTTTTAGCATATGTCAAGTCTATATGGACCTGCTAGAACCAAAAATTTTTACAATTACATTACAAACAAGTAACAATTAGAATATCCATCACATCAAAAGTTGCCTCACCTAACCTGAGAAGGAAAAACATATAATAAAAATGGTGTTTTATGATATTAACTTTGCTTGAAGAACTAATGCACTTATCAAAACATAAGGAGCAAGTTTGCAGACTATAGGAAATTAATGATAAATATAATACCTCGAGAGATATTTGGTCAAAATCATTTTCTTCATTTTCTAACTCATAGCTGCATTCCATTGATAAAATGTCTGGAAGAGGAGAAATCCAAAGCAAGCTATCTACAAGTTCACCGATTTCATGCAGGGGTGGAGCTACGTTGCTCCTTGGGGGGGGGCGGGCCGGCGCTTTTGCCTCCCTAAAATTTAAATTTTTCTTGACAGAGTATAGGAAAATTAAAGTTAAGTCCCTCCAAAAATAATAATCAGCCCCCCCTTTTCAGAACGCACAATAATGTTTCTTCCCAAATAGCATAAAGAGAGTAGTCTATAAAACAACATTTAACTTTTTCTTTTGTTTCCTTTTTGAGAATTGCAAATTTTAAATTATTGCAGTGTTATTTTTTGACTACTACACTACACATTTCGACTGTACCTTGCATACTCATTAATTATTTCGACTGCCATTATACAAAATACAAACTTCTCTTTTCCCTATGCTTAATTATTTGGCTGCCAACCTGCTACCTGCCACTACTTATTTTCTGATTTCTCTTTTCCATGCTTATTTCTCTTCTAGTCTTCTCATTACAAATGACAAATCTCTCTTCAGCTCTTCTCTTCCCAAATTGCCGCCTTTTCTCTCTAGTCTTTTCTCTATACTCTCTAGTCTTTTCTTCTTTTTTATTTCCCAAAGTACAAAGTTATTTTTTGTCTTCTTTTTCCTTTCCCATGTCACAACAAATCTCAAAACTCTCCTTTTCAGTTCCCAAATTGCCGCCCCTTTCTCTCTAAATCTTCTTCTAACTTCTTTTTCTTTTTGGCTTTTCCCTATTTTTCTTTCTCTTCCCATTTTGTCAACACAACAAATCTCTCTTCTCTTCAGAGTTAGTGTGAATTTCATAATTTGCAATGGTGTGACCGTGTGAGGGTGAGGACCTCTCGTGGTTGGGTGTTTTTGAGAGTGATATTGTGGTGAGTTTTTTTTCTCATCAATCATTATCATTATAATTTTTTTATTTTTTTTTATCATTGTTCTTATTTAGTTATTTGTAAAAATTTTGGTTTTAGGTTTCAAAGTTCAAATGGTTTTACTGATATCTTATTGTCCATTTTGACTTTTGAGGATGAAGAGACTGGAGAGACTTTCAGGTTTGTTTCTTCTAAATTTCTACTATATTTGTGCTTAGATTTATGCCTTATTATATATATATATATATATTTATAATATGGATTTTTTTTTTTTCATCATGATATATTGTCATATTGATATGAATTATCTGGCCATATGGATATGAGTTTTTGGATTTTTAATGAGTTTATGACTATGTTTTATAATTTTTTTTATGAAGATTTTGTTGATCATTTTTTTTTTTCTCTGTTGTTGGCTTGTTGTATGATAAAGATTATTTCTCTCTACCAAGTTAGTATAGTCGTCTAGTCGAGAATTTAAAAAAATTACATTAAATTAGTGATGTGAAAATTGCTAATTAAGATGTTATTTTTTTAAATTCTCTTCAGGTTAATTCTTGAAAAATGGGCAAGCCAAAAACAATTGATGAATTTTTTAAGAAAAAAGATATTAGTCATTCAGAAGTTAATACACCGCTTCCAACAACAAATATTGATACTTCAATCCCCGAAGAGTGTCCCTTTAAATGTCCAAGAATTCAACCTATAGAGATAGATACCACTTCTTTGGAACGTGATCTTGGATTACGTCCACAAATATGTGAGTTCCCTATTAACCAACAAGATGAAATCCGACGTGCTTATATCAAAGCTGGTCCATATCAACCAGTTTTAGATTACTCATTTAAAGAATCAGGTAATCAACGTCGTCGATTTAATGCTCTTTGGTTTGATGCACATAAAAATTGGTTGGAATACTCACCTTCAAAGGATGTAGTATATTGTTTACCTTGCTACCTTTTTGGTAAGAAACCAACTGGTCGTCCAGGATCAGATGCATTCACAGTAAAAGGTTTTGATAATTGGAAAAAGGTGAATGATGGAATGAATTGTCCTTTATTTGGTCATGTAGGGAAAGATCCAAATTCACCACATAAAATTGCTGTGAAATGTTATGAGGATCTAATGAAACATTTACGGCATGTTGACAAACTATTCGAGAAACAATCATCAAAAGAAATACAGGATAATCGATTGCGGCTCAAAGCATCAATAGATAGTGTTCAATGGCTTGCATTACAAGGTTGTGCTTTTAGAGGTCATGATGAAAGCCTTGTTTCAATAAATCGAGATAACTTTGTTGAATTAGTAAAACTCGTATCAACTTATGATCATAGAGTAGTTAGGGTTGTTTTGGAAAATGCTCCACGGAATGCCAAATATACATCACCCACAATTCAAAAGGAGATTTTGCATATCATTGCTAGTAAAGTGCGAGATATTATTCGTGAAAAAATTGGAGATGCAAAATTTTGTATTATCATTGATGAAGCTCGAGATGAGTCGAAGAAAGTGCAAATGGCCATTATTTTGAGGTTTGTTGATAAAGATAGCTTCCTTAAAGAGCGTTTCTTTCATATTGTGCATGTTAAAGATACTACTGCATTGACCTTAAAGAAGAAAATATGTGCTGTTTTTTCTCGTTACAACCTCCATATTGAGAATATTCGAGGCCAAGGGTATGATGGGGCTAGTAATATGCGTGGTGAATGGAATGGATTACAAGCTCTTTTTCTTAAAGATTGTCTATATGCATATTATGTGCATTGTTTGGCCCACAGATTACAATTAGCTCTAGTTTCAGCATCTAGAGAAGCAAAACCCGTTCATCAGTTCTTCAATCATTTGACTTCTATTATCAATATTGTTATTGGTTCTAGTAAGCATAATGATGAATTGCAAGCTACTCAAGCAGAACAAATTGAGAATATGATTGCTTCTGATGAAATTGAGACTGGAAGAGGATTAAACCAATCTTGTACTTTGCAACGAGGTGGAGATACTCGGTGGGAATCTCATTTTCAATCTATTAGTAGTTTGATAAAAATGTTTGATGCAACTTGCTCAGTTCTTTACACTATCTCAAAGGAGGGAGCTAACTATCAACAACGTGGTGATGCTGAAGGAGCTTATAAGGTTTTAACATCATTTGAATTTATTTTTATCTTGCATATGATGAAAGAGATAATGGGAATTACTGACATTCTTTGCCAAGTTTGGCAAAAAAAATCTCAAGACATTTTAAATGCCATGGTTTTGATTTCCACTACAAAATCACTTATTCAAAATTTGAGAGAGAATGGATGAGAGAAATTACTTGCTAGTGTTACATCATTTTGTGAACTATGTGAATTTCATATTGATATTCCTGATATGAATGCTCCTTACTCTAAAGTTCGGGGTAGACGTCATGAAAATGAAGAAGATTTGACAATAATAGAGCATCATTTTAGAATTAACATATTTACAGTTGCGATAGACTTTCAATTGCAAGAATTGAATACTAGATTTTCTGAGCATACTGTGAAACTTCTCAATCTTAGCTCAGTTTTAAATCCTAAGAATGCTTACAAATCATTCAACATTGATAACATATGCAAGCTGGTTGAGAAATTTTATTCCCAGGATTTCACTAAGCAAGAAAAAACCCTTTTGAGATTTCAATTGCAACATTATGAATTTGATGTGCCAAAACATCCAGATTTCTAGAATATGGATACAATATCTGAGTTATGTAGGGGATTAGCAAGTTCAGGAAAGTCAAAAATCTATCATTTGGTTGATAGATTGATTCGTCTTGTGTTGACTCTTCCAGTTTCTACAACAACAACTGAACGAGCTTTTTCAGCCATGAAACATGTAAAAACAAGACTTCGTAATAGAATGGATGATGAGTTTTTGGCAGATAATTTGGTAGTTTATATAGAAAAGGAAATTGCAAAGAATTTCACTGTGGAGATGATAATGGATGAATTTTATTCTATGAAAAATCGTCGTCGAGCATAATTTTTATGTTAGATGTTATTTTTTGAATATTTTTGTATGTGTCTAGAGTGAACTAGACAAGTTTTTGTGTATTTATTAAAGTTTAAGAATATGAAACATATGGAAGTTGATAAATTTGTATTCACAAGATTATATAGTAAAAATATAGTTGTTAAGGGCTTTTGTGTGTGGATGTAGGTCTTCATGACCGAACCACAGTATCTTTTTGTTTTCACTCTTTCTACTCTCTATTATTATTGCTTTCTATTTTCCTACAAATATATTTATAAGTTATAATTAGCCCCCCCAAATGATAATTCCTAGCTACGCCCCTGATTTCATGTCTCATAAATGACTTACGTATTGATACCTTTAAATGCTTGACATTATATGATGGTGATGGTAGGGCTTCTCTCAATTCTTTTGGAATAATAACATTCTTCACAAAGAAATTAAACAAAAGAACATGTTAGAGTTGACGTACAAATATAACAAAAACAAGAAGAAAAATGAATTGCACGAAATCAATGAAGAGATAATCAAAAGAAATAAAAAAATAAATACATAAAACCAAGAGTACCTTTCCAGAATGAATTGACAATTCCAAAATTTTTGAATTACTCAGCTTTGATAGGAATTCAATATTCTCTTCATCCAAAGGAGCAGTAGGAGCCATGCACCCTGGCAAATAGAAAGCGTGTGATAGAGCCAAAGTATTCCATGTAAAGGATTTTACATAACCACCAAAATATGAGAATCTACATAATTTAGGAGCATTAATCTTGACTTCAACCAGATTTTTGCGACATTGTAAC
>BKZX01029924.1:264084-322525 GCA_014362285.1 Fagus crenata | reverse complement strand
TGCAGAAAGTCCCAAAATTAATGATTGTGTCATGCTGAGATGGGAAGATACATTGACAAGGATATGCAATTGTCAACTCCAGGACTTCCCCTTGAAATATTGAAAGAGAAAGAGAGGGGTGGGCTAGTTGTTGTGCTATGTTGCTGACTGTAGCAGTTCGTTAAATGTGATTAATTGCTTGAATTGGTTTGAGCCTTAGAGGATATCTTCAACTTGGGTTGTCTTTTATTTATTTTTAACCTTTCCTCAAAACTTAATTTCCTTGTGAAAAGGGAGGGGATAAGCAATTTAAAAGAACTTTATTGGGCCTACCATTATCCAGCCATATCCAAGCCCATTACTATTTTTGACGAAAGTGTTGGTTGGATTAAACAGGTTAGAGTTATTTCAAATAAGTTTGAACGTCTAATAAGGCTTTGACTGAATTAAACAAGAATATTGTTTCAATATTTGTAGATTTAGACTTTATTGTCTTGTAAAGCAATAGGAAAGCCACTGCCCACTGGGATGACACTGGGTGAGGATTACTCATTGCAAAACAATGACTTTAGTGCTTGGTAACAATTAATAAGAACTAAACTATACTATAAGCATGCTTCTTTATTTTATGTAGAATTTCATAGATGATACACTTGAAATAAAAAAAAATGATAGGAACTAAACTATAACCGTGCTACTTCATTTTATGTAGCATTTCTTGGATGATACACTTTTTTTAATAAGATTTCATAGATGATACACTTGAAAAAAATATAAAAAACAAAAGTTCCTATTTGATTTGATTAAGAAACCTACTACAATTTACAAGACAGATGCACCTGTCAATGTTACAATTTCAATAATTATCCACTAATTGGGCAAAGCAAATTTCTTGTTCTAATCAATATCTTTTACAGCATCCTGCATCATAAGCATCAGAATGAAAACGTGTCAGCATTGTGGAAGAATGATAAGCACTACAAACAATGGCTAGCTTCAGAACTTAAAATATTTTGCAATTGAAACCATTCAACTTCTCCCACCTCCTTGTATACATCATTTAGACAAAATTATAAGAGCATCTCCAAATTCTCACCCATATTTAACCTAAAACCCCACCTTTCACTAGACTTTTTCACTCTAGAGTTCAGAATTCCAGCTACTCATCCCCTTTGTAAAGAATTGCAGCTCACTCATCTCAGTTTTGCGGATGACCTTCTTATCTTTACAGCAGCTGATCCTTCATTCTTCTATTCAATTAGTAAAGAATGCTCTCCTTGATTTTGAGAAGATCTCGGGTTTGGCAGTCAATCCTAGTAAAAGTGAAATATTTTGTGCTGCTACTTCTGAACATCTAAAGAATCAAATCCTGGAGATTCTGAATTTTAAGGAAGGGAAGCTCCTAGTAAGGTACCTTGGTATGCCTCTATTTCCAGGTAAATTGAGCCTCAAAGACTGTCAACCTATGCTTGATAAGATCCTAGCTAGAATTAATACTTGGTCTACTAGGAAATTATCTTTTGCTGGTAAACTGCAATTGCTACAATCTGTCTTATAGAGTATACAAAGCTTCTGGTGTAGTATCTTCATCCTTCCCAAGAAGGTTGTTGTCACAATTGAGCAATGTTTCAATCAGTTTCTTTGGAAAGGAAGAGGAGAGGGCAGAGGTGGAGTCAGAGTAGCTTGGGAGAAGGTATGCTTACCAAAAGATCAAGGTGGTCTTGGGCTTAAAAGAGTGAAGGATTGGAATAGAGCTTCAATCATGAAGTTCATTTGGAATCTGTTTACACGAGCGGGTTCCTTGTGGGCTGCTTGGGTCCAGCACTATTTACTTAAAGGAAAGTGCCTTTGGACAGTTAAAATTCCTCAAGACTGCACTTGGGGTAAACTAAGACAAGAAGCTAGACATTTTCTTTATTTTGTGGTGGGAGATGGTCGAAGTATTTTTCTTTGGCATGATTTGTCGCATCCTAATGGTGTATTATTGCAAAAATATGGCCATAGGGTTATATATGATGCAGCAAGTCAGTTTGAGGCTAAAATTGCAACTGTACTCAAAGATAAACAACGGGTTTGGAAGGCTGTCAGGGCTGAGCAGCTTGTTGATATTCAGAGGAAGCTTAGTCTAATCAAGTTGAAGGATTCCAACAGTGCACTATGGGCTTCTTCTTATAAGTTTAATTGTGCAAATACTTGGGATGAACTTAGAATGAAGGGGCAGATGGTACCATGGTGGAAGTTGATATAATTTAACCTCACCATACCGAAGCATGCTTTTATTGGTTGGTTAACTATGAAAAATAGATTACCTACCAAAGAGAGGATGGTTCAATGGGGTTTCACTGGAGATAGCAATTGTGACGTAGGACAAGCAAGATAATAGAATATGTAAAGACAAACAAAGAACACCACTAGGAGTCAGCACCTAGGGTTGGCTGGAGTTAGCACCAAGCCATAAAAATACCTCAAATAATATATCAAAATAAGCTCCCTGACAACTGAGCACAAACGTTCTTTAAATAAGATAAAACACAATGAAACCCTAATGAAACCCTAAGTACTAATTAGTGGGCCTAAGCCCAATAATTAATAAGTTACAACCATAAGGCCACTGGTTGGGCCGTCTTCTTTTTTAATCTACGCTTATATGTCTGTTTGTATCTTGTGTCCGCACCAAATTGTGTTCTATGCCAATCTCATTTAGAATCTAGAGACCATTTGTTCTTTCACTGTTCTTTTACAAAAAAAAAATATGGGAGAAGCTCATGGAATTTTGTATAATCACTAATATTAAGTATAGCTGGCAGGAGCTAGTTGAGTGGGCCTCCAATCATCTGAAAGGTACCAACTGTAGGGCTATCCTATATAAACTAGCATGGTGCGCTGCCGTGTACCATATTTGGCAGCAGCGTAATGCTATCATCCACTGCAGGAGGTTTAGAATTGAAGAGCAAATTATTAGAGACATCAAGAGAGATGTTAAGGGAAGAGTAGAAAGCACAAGTAATATTTTTGCCTCTGTTAGAGATATATATTGGGCCATGAGGTCCAAACCAAGTGTAGGTCCATTAATTGTAATAGAAGCAAACTGCTCTAATTAGACTAGGTTTCTCTAGTATATATACCCTACTTGAGTCTCATTGTAACCATCAAGAAATATAGTAAAAATGTAGCCATCAAGGGCTTTTATGTGTGGACGTAGGTCTTCATGACTGAACCATGGTATCTCTATGTATCTGTTTTATGTTTGTTCTCTCTCTTTCTCTAAACTCTTTTCTTTTTAGCACTTTCATATTTGACATTGTATCAGAGAATCTATTCTAGATTTGTATCTGACATCTGTTCTAATATGGTATCAGAGTCAAATTAATCTTTGGCACAATTCTCAAACCACCTGAACCTATTTTCTTCAAACAATTTCTAGTTTTCTCTAAACCGTGCCTCTCTTCCTCCATTGTTGCCACCAGAGACCTCCAATCACTTTGTACTGCCTACCGCTCTGATCGTCAGAGCTCGTACTGCCAACCCTAGAAATTTCACAGTCAGAAAGCCTCACACACACCTCCAGGCGCTCTGTTTGTCTCCGGCAAAGTCGCACATTCTTCTCTCCGCCGCTGTCGTTTGGCTGCTCCGTTTGCCTTGATTTACCCATCAATCGATTCTTCTGGAAGAGACGAATCTCTAGTAAAAATATCGCCGCCAGAAATTATCACACGCGCCCTCACACGTCGGTGACGTTTCCGGCGACGATCTCTTTCAAGATCCACATGCCTCCACGCGCCTTCTCCATCTAGTATCCGCCCGAGACCTGACCTGCTCCGAGACCCGCGACTCGTGACCTTCAGTAGCTGACGTCAACCCTACTTTTGCTGACGTCAGCCCTAGCTACAGTTCCAAAAAAAAAGAAGAAGCTTACCCATTATTTTTTATTTTGTTGCTTTGTCTTGTCTTTTTCAGGAACTCTTCACTCTTTCATTAGTTACAATAGACCATTCAACCTCATGGTCACTCTGAGACATCCCCATCCCCAGAGTCACTCTGAAAACGAAATTTAATGCACCGCCCTATTGCCCATGAGCTTCCTTGTTGTTGCACGATCTGCTTCTTGTTATGAAGATGAATTTTTTGGTGAATCCCGTGACAATCTGAATCTGTCTGTTATTGTCTTTCGTGACAATCTGTCTGGTATTTTCCGTGACAATCATCTCTTCCGTCTGGTGTCTTCCGTGACAATCGTCTCTTCCGTCTGGTGTCTTCCATGACAATCCGTCTCTTCTATCTGGTGTCTTCTGTGACAATCGTTTGGTGTCTTTCATGACAATCCGATTTGTTCCGTCTGGTATCTTCCATGACAATCCGTCTGGTGTCTTTCATGACAATCCGTCTATTTCGTCTAGTGTCTTCCATGAAATTCTTCTATTATCTTCCATGACAATCTTTTATGAGCTCTTCTGAAGACAGTCTCTTGTTGTCCTGTGTGGCAGTCCGTTGTCTTACTTTGAGCTTTTCTGTGCTTTTTTATTCGCTGTGAGCTTTTCTGAAAACAGTCTCTTATTGTCCTCTGTGGCAGTCCGTTGTCTTACTCTGAGCTCTTCTGTGTTCTTTTCTTATGCTTCATTTGCTGCATGGGTTTCTTTCTTTGGACAGTGATTATTTTTCAGGCATTTTCGTTTCGTGGACCCTACTTTTCTTCGAGGATTCTGCTTCATGCAATTCCAAACTCAAGGTATCGTCATACTACACCTTGAGTTTGAGGGGGGATATTAGAGATATATATTGGGCCATGAGGCCCAAACCAAGTGTAGGTCCATTAATTGTAATAGAAGCAAACTGCTCTAATTAGACTAAGTTTCTCTAGTATATATACCCTACTTGGGTCTCATTGTAACCATCAAGAAATATAGTAAAGATGTAGCCGTCAAGAGTTTTTGTGTGTGGACGTAGGTCTTTATGACCGAACCACGGTATCTCTGTGTATCTGTTCTCTGTTTGTTCTCTCTCTTTCTCTAAACTCTTTTCTCTCTAGCACTTTCATATTTGACATTGTATCAGAGAATCTATTCTAGATTTGTAACTGAGCATCTGTTCTAACAGTCTCTATTCTGAATAGAATTCTATGTTGTAAATGGGGAATCACTTCTGCAGTGCTGTGTCCAAAGGCTGCTAAGTCGTTTGTTTTTCTTCTCTGTTGCAGTCTTGTGATGAGGCTGATTGTTGTCTGATTTTTTGGCCCTTGGCTTGCTGTTTTTTCTTGTATTAACATGTACTTTAGATAGGTTAGTTTACTAGTGATTCTCACAGGTTAGTTTGTCTGCAGTGACTTTGAGCTTGTGCTCAGTCTTTGTTAGCTGTGTCTTTGTAGTCCTTTGGGGCAAAGCTTTTCTTTAATAATACTTGCTGATTTATCAAAAAAGAAGGTAGTATTCTAATTCTAAAAATGTGTAACAGTAAAAGTCACCTAAGTTTAAGACCAGATTTTTTTTTTTTTTTTTTGGCGGGCCCCCCCCCCCCCCCCTGTTAAGTGACGGAGATGAGTAGATTTCACTCATCAACGTCAAGTTCAGTTACTTAGCAAAGCTCGCATAGGTATTAGAATTCCATAAATACAATCATTTTTGTATTCAAAGTAAACTATGAGGTATATTACTATAAGTTTGCTCACAAAATTTTCGAAAATAACAATCATCATTGTCTCCATATGTTTTTGAATTTATGAGACAAGCATGCGGTCTAAATTCTAATGTGTCATGTCAAACGTTATAATGATATGTACAAAAAAAGTCTTTCACATTAGTAACTTTGTTTGCATAATAATGATTAGGCAGAGCAATAGTACCGTTAAGTTGTTTTTTTAAAACTTCAAAGACTAAAATGAAATAACTTATAATTTAATAATAGAATTAGGAACCACATATAATTTAAAGACCAGAATTGTATTTTTACCTTTTTTATTTCATCATAAACAAGAATCATATTTTTACCTTTTTAATTTCATCATAAACAAAATATTTAAGTCCTTCTAAAATATCATTCTTATATGATTATACAATTAAACCTGTTGAACAAACTATTTCTTTATAAAATCACATTTAATCTCAAGCAAAGCTATTAAAACACACCAACAAAAATATATATTGTTGCATATAAGACGAGTTCAAAGTTGCGATTAAAGATAGATATATGATGTAGACATAAATAAAATTGAACAGAAATTTACAATCTTCAAATTTTCAAATTGATAAAATAAGAATTTTACAATTCTAACCTCCACTACTAGAAATTGGTACCCAAGACTTACACTTACACCACCTGAAATTCAATTTTGAAAATAGACGTAAGAACCCAAGAGATACAACAGAACAAAGTATCAAATATAAAAACAAATGCTAACAAATTAATGGTAAGGGTGGGACTGGTTGTAGATGAAATTACAGAAGTTGGTGGGTCATTTACGAAGAATTTCTTTTGCAGGGCTGAAAAATAAGGAAGCAATGATATATGGTCGGAGGAGGAGTTGCCTCGTTTGTAAAAAATGATATTTGTGTGTGTGTGAGCTAGACTAGCGTTTTTTTTTTTTTTTTTTAATTAATTAATTAATTATTTATTTATTTTAAGGCTAGCTATTGTAAGTGCTCCTTTCCCCTGTATCCAAAAAAAAAAAAAATGTAACTGTACTTCAAGTTTGAGGTAATTTTGATTTTACCTCCTAAAATTTAAAAATTTAGATATGCACCAATAATGTTAGATAAGGTTTGTAATAAGGTCATTCTGTCCATATCCGTTAATGAGGTGTTGTTAAGTGTCACTTCATCAATCATTTTATTTTAATTTCGTTATATTCACACCCTTAAATATCATGTCAAAAGTTGGTTTAAATAAAATTTATTTCAAATTTTGAGGCTTAAATGAAACTTACTTAAAACTCTATGGTTTAAATAAAATTATTTGAAACTATAATGATTAAATGAAACGTTTTTAAATATTTTGAGGTTTAAATAAAACATAACAAAAACTCTAAGGATAACTGGGTAATTTATTTTATTTGTTTAATACTTTTTTTTTGTATAAAAAAGAATTGATAAGGGTTTCTTTGAATATACTCTCGTGAGATTAGAATTATATATAGTAACAATAAATATATAAAAGCCATGGATTGTTGACCAATATATTTTGTTTAATTAAATCAATTGCTGATTTAAGATTTAGTGTTAGTTACCAAAATTTTCATGTAACCATAGAAATAATTTGACAATACTAATCACAATAACCATGAACATAAACATAGAGGACTCGGGAAAGAAACACATAAATAAATTTTGAATAAACGCCTAGATCAATGTAGTTGAAAAAATAAATAGCAAAATATCTTAATTTTTTTGGTACCAAAAAAATGAAATCAAAATGATTTAGTCTTTCCATATTTTTAATATACAATTTATTTCATATGTTTTTAAAAAAATAGAAAGATTATTATTTAAAACAATAAAGGTATTGATAGTAGAATTAAAAAAAAATATATATGAATAAATTACTAATCTTAATAAGAGTGTTAATATAATAAATGTCAACATGATTCCAGCCATGTTAATCAATTATCCCCTTATTCTCGGTGACCTTTGTAGATGTATAGTGGACAGGATACTATTGATAATCCAAGACTTAATTCCAAATAGAATTTGACCTATAACTTTCAAAATATTTTATTTAAAATCACAATTTTTTTTAAAAAAAGTTTCATTTAATCCTTCTATTAAATTTTATTTTTATTTTGTTATATTCACACCCTTAAATACCATGTCAAAAGTTGGTTTAAATAAAAATTATTTCAAATTTTGAGTCTTAAATGAAACTTACTGAAAACTCTATGGTTTAAATTAAATTATTTGAAACTATAATGATTAAATGAAACATTTTTAAATATTTTGAGGTTTAAATAACACATACCAAAAACTCTAAGGAAGACTAGGTAATTTATTTTATTTGTTTAATACTTTTTTCTTTTTCTTTTTTTTGGTTTAACTTGGAGGAAAAAAAAAAAAAAGAATTGATAGGGGTTTCTTTGAATATACTCTCGTGAGATTAGAATTATATATAGTAACAATAAATAAAGAAAAGTCACGGATTGTTGACCCATATATTTTGTTTAATTAAATCAATTGCTGATTTAAGATTTAGTGTTAGTTAGCTGGATTTAAGATTTAGTGTTAGTTACCAAAAGTTTCCTGTAACCACAGAAATAATTTGGTACTAATCACAATAACCATAAACATAAACATAGAAGACTCGGGAAAGAAACACATAAATAAATTTTGAATAAACGCCTAGATCTAAATAGCAAAATATCTTAATTTTTTTGGTACCAAAAAAATGAAATCAAAATGATTTAGTCTTTCTAAATTTTTAATATACAATTTATTTCATATTTTCAAAAAATATATAAAGATTATTATTTAAAATAATAAATGTATTGATAGTAGAATTTAAAAAATATGAATAAATTACTAATCTTATTAGGAGTTTTAATATAATAATAAGAAACAAAATGTCCAAGTGTCAACATGATTCCGGCCATGTTAATCAATTATCCCCTAATTCTAGGTGATCTTTGTGAGATGTATAATGGAAAGTATACTATTGATAATCCAAGACTTAATTCCAAATAGAATCTGACATATACCTTTCAATTTTTTTTTTTAATACAAAAAAATAAATAAATAAATAAAATAAAATAAAATTGATAAGGGTTTCTTTGAATATACTCTCATGAGATTAGAAATATATATAGTAACAATAAATAAAGAAAAGTCATGGATTGTTGACCCATATATTTTGTTTAATTAAATCAATTGCTGATTTTAAGATTTAGTGTTAGTTAGCAAGATTTAAGATTTAGTGTTAGTTACCAAAAGTTTCATATAACCATAGAAATAATTTGATAGTACTAATCACAATAACCATAAACAAATAATAACCATAAACATAAACATAGAGGACTTGGGAAAGAAGCACATAAATAAATTTTGAATAAACGGCTAGATTTATGTAGTTGAAAAAATAAATAGCAAAATATCTTAATTTTTTTGGTACCAAAAAAATGAAATCAAAATGATTTAGTCTTTCTATATTTTTAATATACAATTTGTTTCATATGTTCATAAAAAAATATAAAGATTATTATTTAAAACAAAAAAGGTATTGAAAGTAGAATTAAAAAACATGAAATAAATTACTATTCTTAATAAGAGTTTTAATATAATAATAAGAAACAAAATGTCCAAGTGTCAACATGATCCTGGCCATGTTAATAAACCTTCCTCTTATTCTGGGTGACTTTTGTGAGATGTATAGCGGAAAGATACGATTGATAATCCAAAACTTAATTCCAAGTAGAATCTAACCTATAATTCTCATCCAGATATACATGTCAAAACCGTTACAACAATTGCTCTGATTATCAAGAACAAATCAGCCACTATTATAGTTTTCTTTCGCCCAAACTTATAATTGAGAAATGTGCCAGTTATTACACCTAAAATGGTTGCGACAACTGTGGTTGAAATCAGATATCTGCTTATTAAGTGACTAAAACTCTTGACGCATATATATCACAACAATAGACAGTACACCTACACTAAATTCAAAAAAGAACTCATAAAGTTTTTATTAAAAGCATTTGTAAAATAGCTTTTAAACTTTAGAGTTTTGCATATTTATGTCTCTTTTAAACTTTTAACTTTCAAAATATTTCATTTACAATCACAAAGTTTTTTAAAAAGTTTCATTTAAACCTTCTAATACATTTTATTTTTATTTTGTTATATTCACACCCTTAAATATCATGTCCAAAGTTGGTTTAAAAAAAATTTCTTTCAAATTTTGAGGCTTAAATGAAACTTATTGAAAACTCTATGGTTTAAATTAAATTATTTGAAACGATAATGATTAAATGAAATGTTTTAAATATTTTGAGGTTTAAATAACACATACCAAAAACTCTAAGGAAGACTAGATAATTTATTTTATTTGTTTAATACTTTTTTTTTCTTTAACTTGGAGGAAAAAAAAAAAAAGAAAAAAAGAAAAATTGATAGGGGTTTCTTTGAATATACTCTCGTGAGATTATAATTATATATAGTAACAATAAATAAAGAAAAGTCATGGATTGTTGACCCATATATTTTGTTTAATTAAATCAATTGCTGATTTAAGATTTAGTGTTTGTTAGCTGGATTTAAGATTTAGTGTTAGTTACCAAAAGTTTCATGTAACCATAGAAATATTTTGATAGTACTAATTACAAAAACCATAAACATACACATAACCATAGAGGACTCGGGAAAGAAACACATAAATAAATTTTGAATAAACGCCTAGATCTATGTAGTTGAAAAAATAAATAGCAAAATATCTTAATTTTTTTGGTACCAAAAAAATGAAATCAAAATGATTTAGTCTTTCTAAATTTTTAATATACAATTTATTTCATATGCTAAAAAAAATATAAAGATTATTATTTAAAATAATAAATGTATTGATAGTAGAATTTAAAAAATATGAATAAATTACTAATCTTAATAAGAGTTTTAATATAATAATAAGAAACAAAATGTCCAAGTGTCAACATGATTCCGGCCATGTTAATCAATTATCCCCCTATTCTAGGTGACCTTTGTGAGATGCATAGCGGAAAGGATGCTACTGATAATTCAAGACTTAATTCCAAATAGAATCTGACCTATAACTTTCAATTTTTTTTTTTGGTATAACTGGGAGGAAAATAAAAAATAAAAAATTGATAAGGGTTTCTTTGAATATACTCTCGTGATATTAGAAATATATATAGTAACAATAAATAAAGAAAAGTCATGGATTGTTGACCCATATATTTTGTTTAATTAAATCAATTGTTGATTTTAAGATTTAGTGTTAGTTAGCAGGATTTAAGATTTAGTGTTAGGTACCAAAAGTTTCATGTAACCATAGAAATAATTTGATAGTACTAATCACAATAACCATAAACAAATAATAACCATAAACATAAACATAGAGAACTTGGGAAAGAAGCACATAAATAAAATTTTGAATAAACGGCTAGATTTATGTAGTTGAAAAAATAAATAGCAAAATATCTTTATTTTTTTGGTACCAAAAAAATGAAATCAAAATGATTTAGTTTTTCTATATTTTTAATATACAATTTGTTTCATATGTTCATAAAAAAATATTAAGATTATTATTTAAAACAAAAAAGGAATTGAAAGTAGAATGAAAACAACATGAAATAAATTACTAATCTTAATAAGAGTTTTAATATAATAATAAGAAACAAAATGTCCAAGTGTCAACATGATCTCGGCCATGTTAATATACCTTCCTCTTATTCTGGGTGACTTCTGTGAGATGTATAGTGGAAAGGATATGAATGATAATCCAAGACTTAATTCCAAGCAAAATTTGACCTATCATTCTCATCCAGATATACGTGTCAAAACTGCTACAACAATTGCTCCGATTATCAAGAACAAATCAGCCATTATTATAGTTTTCTTTTGCCCAAACTTAAAATTGAGAAACGCGCCAGTTATTACACCTGAAATGGTTGCTCATTAAGAGACTAAAACTCTTGACGCATATATATCACAACAATAGACAATACGCCTATACTAAATTTAAAAAAGAAACTCATAATGTTTTTATTAAAAACATTGGTAAAATAGCTTTTAAACTTTAGAGTTTTGGATATTTATGTCTCTTTTAAACTTTTAACTTTCAAAATATTTCATTTACAATCACCAAGTTTTTTAAAAAGTTTCATTTAAACCTTCTAATACATTTTATTTTTATTTTGTTATATTCACACCCTTAAATATCATGTCCAAAGTTGGTTTAAATAAAATTTCTTTCAAATTTTGAGGCTTAAATGAAACTTACTGAAAACTCTATGGTTTAAATTAAATTATTTGAAACTATAATGATTAAATGAAACGTTTTAAATATTTTGAGGTTTAAATAACACATACCAAAAGCTCTAAGGAAGACTAGGTAATTTATTTTATTTGTTTAATACTTTTTTTTTTTGGTTTAACTTGGAGGAAAAAAAAAAAAAAAAAAAAGAATTGATAGGGGTTTCTTTGAATATACTCTCTTGAGATTAGAATTATATATAGTAACAATAAATAAAGAAAAGTCATGGATTGTTGACCCATATATTTTGTTTAATGAAATCAATTGCTGATTTAAGATTTAGTGTTAGTTAGTTGGATTTAAGATTTTTGTTAGTTACCAAAAGTTTCATGTAACCATAGAAATAATTTGATGGTACTAATCACAATAACCATAAACATAAACATAGAGGACTTAGGAAAGAAACACATAAATAAATTTTGAATAAACGCCTAGATCTATGTAGTTGAAAAAATACATAGCAAAATATCTTAATTTTTTTGGTACCAAAAAAATGAAATCAAAATGATTTAGTCTTTCTGAATTTTTAATATACAATTTATTTCATATGTTCAAAAAAATATATAAATATTATTATTTAAAATAATAAATGTATTGATAGTAGAATTTTAAAAATAAGAATAAATTACTAAACTTAATAAGAGTTTTAATATAATAATAAGAAACAAAATGTCTAAGTGTCAACATGATTCCGGCCATGTTAATCAATTATCCCCTTATTCTAGTTGACCTTTGTGAGATGTATGGCAGAAAGGATACTATTGATAATCAAAGACTTAATTCCAAATAGAATCTGACCTATAACTTTCAATTTTTTTTTTTTTTTTGAATAACTGTGTGGAAAAAAAAAAATTGATAAGGGTTTCTTTGAATATACTCTCGTGATATTAGAAATATATATAGTAACAATAAATAAAGAAAAGTCATGGATTGTTAACCCATATATTTTGTTTAATTAAATCAATTGCTGATTTTATGATTTAGTGTTAGTTAGCAGGATTTAAGATTTAGTGTTAGGTACCAAAAGTTTCATGTAACCATAGAAATAATTTGACAGTACTAATCACAATAACCATAAACAAATAATAACCATAAACATAAACATAGAGGACTCAAGAAAGAAACGCATAAATAAATTTTGAATAAACGCCTAGATCTATGTAGTTGAAAAAATAAATAGCAAAATATCTTAATGTTTTTGGTAGCAAAAAAATGAATTCAAAATGATTTAGTCTTTCTATATTTTTAATATACAATTTATTTCATATGTTCATAAAAAAAATATAAAGATTATTATTTAAAACAAAAAAGGTATTGACAATAGAATTAAAACAACATGAAATAAATTACTAATCTTAATAAGAGTTTTAGTATAATAATAAGAAACAAAATGTCCAAGTGTCAACATGATCTCGGCCATGTTAATCAATTTTCCCCTTATTCTGTATGAGATGTATAGTGGAAAGGATACGAATGATAATCCAAGACTTAAATCAAAGTAGAATCTGACCTATAATTCTCATCCAGATATACATGTCAAAACTGATACAATAATTGCTTTGATTATCAAAAACAAATCAGCAACTATTATAGTTTTCTTTAGCCCAAACTTATGATTGAGAAACACGCTAGTTATTACACCTAAAATGGTTATGACAACTATGGTTGAAATAAAAAAATCAAATAGCTGCTTATTAAGAGAATAAAACTCTTGACGGATATATATCATAACAATAGACAGTACATCTGCACTAAATTCCTAAAAGAAACTCATAAACTTTTCATTAAAAACATGTGTAAAATAGTTTTTAAACTTTAGAGTTTTGGATATTTATTTTTCTTTTAAACTTTTAACTTTCAAAATATTTCATTTAAAATCACAAAGTTTTTTAAAAAGTTTCTTTTAAACCTTTTATTACATTTTATTTCAATTTTGTTATATTCACACCCTTAAATATCATGTCAAAAGTTGGTTTAAATAAAAATTATTTCAAATTTTGAGGCTTAAATGAAACTTACTTAAAACTCTATGGTTTAAATAAAATTAGTTGAAACTATAATTATTAAATGAAATGTTTTTAAATATTTTGAGGTTTAAATAAAATATACCAAAAATTCTAAGGATGACTAGGTAATTTATTTTATTTGTTTAATACGTCTTTTTTTTTTTTGGTATGAAAAAGAAATGATAAGGGATTCTTTGAATATACTCTGCTAAGATTAGAATTATATATAGTAACAATAAATATATAAAAGTCATGGATTGTTGACCTAGATATTTTGTTTAATTAAATCAATTGTTGATTTAAGATTTAGTGTTAGTTACCAGAAGTTTCACGTAACCATAGAAATAATTTGACTGTAATAATCACAATAACCATAAACATAAACATAGAGGACTCAAGAAAGAAACACATAAATAAATTTTGAATAAACGCCTAGATCTATGTAGTGGAAAAAATAAATAGCAAAATATCTTAATTTTTTTTGTACCAAAAAATTGAAATAAAAATGATTTAGTCTTTCTATATTTTTAATATACAATTTATTTCATATGGTCATAAAAAAATATAAAGATTATTATTAAAACAATAACGGTATTGATAGTAGAATTAAAAAAATATGAATAAATTACTAAATGTATTGATAGTAGAATTTATTTCATATGTTCAAAAAATATATATATATATATAAATATCATTATTTAAAATAATAAATGTATTGATAGTAGAATTTTAAAAATATGAATAAATTACTAATCTTAATAAGAGTTTTAATATAATAATTAGAAACAAAATGTCCAAGTGTCAACATGATTCCGGCCATGTTAATCAATTATCCCCTTATTCTGGGTGACCTTTGTGAGATGTATAACGGAAAGGATACTATTGATAATCCAAAACTTAATTCCAAATAGAATTTGACCTAAACTTTCAAAATATTTTATTTAAAATCACAATTTTTCTTAAAAATTTCATTCAATCCTTCTATTTTATTTTTTTTATATTCACACCCCTAAATATCATGTCAAAAGTTGGTTTAAATAAAAATTATTTCAAATTTTGAGGCTTAAATGAAACTTACTTAAAACTCTATTGTTTATATATATAAAATTATTTGAAACTATAATGATTAAATGAAACGTTTTTAAATATTTTGAGGTTTAAATAACACACACCAAAAACTCTCGTGAGATTAGAATTATATATAGTAACAATAAATATATAAAAGCCATGGATTGTTGACCCATATATTTTGTTTAATTAAATCAATTGCTGATTTAAGATTTAGTGTTAGTTAGTAGGATTTAAGATTTAGTGTTAATTACTGAAAGTTTCATGTAACCATAGAAATAATTTGACAGTACTAATCATAATAACCATAAACAAATAAAAGCCATAAACATACACATAGAGGACTTGGGAAAGAAACACATAAATAAATTTTGAATAAACGGCTAGATCTATGTAGTTGAAAAAATAAATAACAAAATATCTTAATTTTTTTGGTACCAAAAAAATTAAATCAAAATGATTTAGTCTTTCTATATTTTTAATATACAATTTATTTCATAGGTTCATAAAAAAATATAAATATTATTATTTAAAACAAAAAAGGTATTGACAGTAGAATTAAAACAAATGAAATAAATTACTAATCTTAATTAGAGTTTTAGTATAATAATAAGAAACAAAATGTCCAAGTGTCAACATGATCCCGGCCTTGTTAATCAATCTTCCATTTATTTTGGGTGACTTCTGTGAGATGTATAGCATAAAGGATACGAATGATAATCCAAGACTTAATTCCAAGTAGAATCTGACCTGTAATGCTCATCTAGATATACGTGTGAAAACCGCTACAACAATTGCTTCGATTATCAGAAACAAATCAGCCACTATTATAGTTTTCTTTCGCCCAAACTTATGATTGAGAAACTCGCCAGTTATTACACCTGAAATGATTGCGACAACTGTGTTTGAAATCAAAAAATCAGATAACTGCTTATTAAGAGACTAAAACTCGTGACGGATATATATCATAACCATAAACAGTACACCTGCACTAAATTCCTAAAAGAAACTCATAAACTTTTCATTAAAAACATGTGTAAAATAGCTTTTAAACTTTTGAGTTTTGGATATTTTTGTTTCTTTTAAAGTTTTAGCTTTCGAAATATTTCATTTAAAATCACAAAGTTTTTTAAAATGTTTCTTTTAAACCTTCTATTACATTTTATTTTAATTTCGTTATATTCACACCCTTAAATATCATGTCAAAAGTTGGTTTAAATAAACTTTATTTCAAATTTTGAGGCTTAAATGAAGCTTACTTAAAACTCTATGGTTTAAATAAAATTATTTGAAACTATAATTATTAAATGAAACGTTTTTAAATATTGAGGTTTAAATAAAACTGTTGACACCCCATTTTGCAACCATTAATTTTACTTTTTTACACTTTAGTGCATAAACAGTAAAATCATAATTTCACAATCTTGAAAATTCAAAGTTGGTCCATAAATTTAAAATCATATTTTAAGTGATCAAAATTGAATTAAGAATGAGAGTGCATTTTTCGGATTGGAAATCGGATAAAAAACCAAGATTTTATTAAGGAAATAAATTTGTTTGGTTGAAATGATATTTACCATAAGCTCACATGCATAGGATTACTTGTTAATTAATTTGATCAGTCCTCTAAAGGATTAAATTAAAATCAATTAATAAATAATTCCTATTGGTTTAGAACACCTTAAAATGGTAAGTATTCATACACAAGATATTCATCAAAAGATAATTCTTAAATTGATTTATTTTTAACTAATGAGATAATTATTTTGACCAATAATTATCATATTAATTATTAATAAATTGATTAAAATCAATAAATCTCGAATTCAGCCCAAGAAGGACTTCTAAATCCACTAGAAGTTGACCAAAGGTGAAAAACCCGGAATTATCCAGAGCACAATTCGGATTTGGATTCTAGCTTGTACACTAATCAGTATTTTAACCATAACTTTTGACTCAATTATCCAATTGAGTTGATTCAAATTGGGCTGGAAAGATAACATGATGGGCTACACATATGTGTGAAATGACCATCTCCAAATTTGAACGTTTGGAGGGTCAAAATTGGCCCACAATTAGGGCCTAAAAATCAGTTAGAATTTCGGGATTTTCATGAAGTATATCCAATTTCCAAAACCCTAATGCACTCTCATGAGTTCCAAAATGTGGGTACATTCATTTTGGCTGCCATGTAAATAGAAAATAATACTCATTTTCAAGGGGAGGTGGGAAAAATTAGTTAGAGCAATCTTAAACAAAATTCAAGAGAATTTTTGCAAAGGGTTAGACTTTGGAATAAGAACACAAGTGTGTTCTTATATTCAAGTCCAGAGATTACAAAAGCTATTTTTTGTAATCTTTATTTCCAATCTTTCAATTCCATTTTTAATCTCTTTTAACCAGATTTAACGGTTTTTCTCAAGAATCAATTTTCAGGACCGGTGGTATTCTCGATCAAGAGGCCGCATCCCACCACAATCAAATTCAATTTGGGACACTCATTCAAGAGGTTGCTTCCTAAAAGGTACAATCATTTCTTCTTTAATTTAATGCAGCAACTTTAATTGTGTAGAATACATGATTAGGTTTTAATTTTAATTGCTTGATTAATTTTTAATACACAATTGCTAGATTGCATCGTTTTTCAATTTCTGTTTTGTGAATGATGCAAATCTGATATTTCTAACATGTTATACTAAAATTAAAGCAACTTTAAATTATCTTTTTCATGTGAGATGCAAGCTTAAATGATTTTAAATGCTTGATGATTAATCACTGTTTAATTTTTTATTGCATGTACTGTTGTGATGCTATGAATTAAATGCGAGTATGGTTTGCTTGAGATTGTGAACTTAGACTAATGGATCCTTAGAGACTGACCTAGGTCAGGTTGGATGGGTGCCTAACACCTTCCTATCCAATCCCCTAACCCTCGAATCCTAATCTTAAAGGAAGATTAGATTAGTTTATATATCCTATTTACTTTCTTTTTTAGATCGTATTTAAGACCAAAGCCTTGTATTTTGTTTTCTTAGATTGTATCTAGGGCAAAATATTGTAATTTATTTTTTTTCCAAACCATTGTATTATTTATTCAATCAATAAAATATTTTTTTTTCTTAACTTTTTTTTTATAAAAGTTAAGTGGCGACTCCATTGTAATTTCCCCTAGTGATTAGGATGGAAAAAAGTGTAATTACCATTTTTGAGAATCATGTTTGGACCTTTATTGGTTAAGGGTCGTGATTCTCACAGAGGCGACTCCACTAGGGACTTAGAGGGCTAAACTCTAGTATAGGATTCCTAGTCTATACTTCACAAGTTGTTTGCCATTGTTTGTTACTCGCTTTGATAATTGTCATTTTGTATGTCATGCATTGCATGTGTGATTTTGCATTATGTCTTGGTTAGCCCGGAAGCAACGGTAGTAGTACCCTTGGATCACAGTCTCCCTCGGATGCGGGTACCCTTGGCCAACCTACCACCCCATGAATACGTACTCTCGACCCTCTCGAGCAAGTATATAGTGGTGAAACATACTGTGAGCCTTTGATACCCCTCGCATGCATTGGTGGGTATGTTAAGCCCAAGTAATGGGGAACCTTTTTAGCCTACCCTCTACCCTCATGTAAAAGCCCATTTAGATATTTCCTCTAGGATGGTCCAACCCAATAAAGCGTGCATTCATGATTGTTTTTGTTTGAACCTAGGCCCAAGTCCAACACTTGAGGCCTTGAGTGTTCTTATTTGAACCTAAACACAAGTCCAATGCTTGAGGCCCACTTGGATGTTGTTTAAACCTAGGCTCAAGTCCAATGCTTGAAACCCACATGAACTTAAAGGAATTAAAAGCCATCATTAAAGCCATCATTGAAGTGAATGAAAAGCCCAAAAAGAGAAAAGTTCTTGACCAATCACTTTTTGAAGGCAAAAATCAATCAACTCCACTACTTTAGGCCCACATGTCTTTAAAGAGATTAAAAGTCACATGATTCTAAGAAAATTCAAAGCCCAAATTCAAAAGACTTAGAATCCATCTAGTCATGTTGAAAAGAAAAGCCTAAGTCCTATACTTGAGGCCCACTTAGTCATTTAAAAATAGAAAGCCTAAGTCTTGTATTTGAGGCCCACTTGGTTATTTTGAAAGAAAAGAAAAGCCTAAGTCCTGTACTTAGACCACTTGATCATTTTGAAAAGAAAAAGTTCAAGTCCCACTCTTGGGCTCATACTTAAAGAATGGTTTAGGAATCCAAATTACACAAGGTAAAAGTTCAAGTCCAATGCCTGAGCCTAGTTTTTTTAAGAGGATACCTAACCCATCAAGACATTGATTAAATCAAAGGTTCAAGCCCAAGGCTTAAGACCAACATGACTTTGCTTGAGTTGAAACCCAAGCCAAAGGTTTGAGGCTCACCTGATTTTGAATGAGTTAAAGCCCAAGCCCAAGGCTTGAGATTCATATGACTTTGCTTGAATTGAAGGCTGACCCAAGGCTTGAAGTTCACTTGATTTTTTTTTAATGAGTTGAAGTCCAAACCTAAGGCTTAAAGTTCACATGACCTTTGTTTTTGAATCAAAGCCCAAGTTCAAATCTTGAGGCTCTCATGACTTTGTTGGAATCAAGACCTAAGTCCAATGTTTGAGACCCAAATGACTTTAAATAAATTCAAAACCCAAGTCTAACGCTTGGAACCCATCCAGTCATTTTGAAAAAAATGGCCTCAGCTTAAAGTTTGAGGCGCACATGTCTATTTTCTTGAATGAAATTCTAAGCCCAATGCTTGAGGTTCTATGATCCTGTTGGATTAAAGCCTAGAGTCAAAAGATCGAAGCCCTCATGATTTTTTTCGGAACCAAATGAATGAAAGCTCAAATTTAATGGTCCACCCATGAGACTTTGTGAAAGAAAGTCCAAGTTTGAAACTCACTGTCCATTTAGCTAATGGGTCTAAGTGCACACAATGCAAAGGTTCGGATTATGTACAAAATTGACAAATGGATTCACTTCACAAGAAAAGTCAAAAGCCCAACATTATTGCTCCAAGGCCCACAAGAATCAAGTTTGACTATCGAAGGATCAATTCAAAGAAAGCCAAACCCAGTTTGTTCATCATGAGATTTCTCAATGGACCAAGAAGACTCCAACAATGCCATGGAGAACTCAAAGGACTGGTTATGTGATCCGAGACCTCATTGACCAAAAGATCATTGCTCCATCTTCACCAAGCGGCCAATTCAACTTCTCTTGAGCCAAGTGATCACTCCACAAGCTCCTCAGCCAAGATCTCATCCATGGGGCTTTTTCTATCTTTCTTTTGTTTAAGTTCATTTTGTTTGCCCATTTTGAATTCTTAGGAACATGTTTCTTAGGTTTTGATTGTAAACTCATCATAGGAATGTTTGTTTGAATTTATTGTTTACATTTTTCACTTCAAGCAAAAAAAAAAAAAAAAGGATCAAAAAGCCAAAAAAAAATTTCTCTCTGTCCAACTAAGGGCATGGCTCCTTAAGTTGCCTTCAATAAAGAGTCCAGAACTAAGGGCATCGGCCCCTAATGACTCCCAATTTGCTCAAGGCCCAAAGTCTAAGAGTCCATCCATTCATCCAATACTCAATGGTCATAATTTCCAACCACTGCTGGTTTTCAAAATGTGCATATTCAAAAAGAAAAAAAAATATTGTGGATTGTTTTTCAAAAGAAGGTGTTCTTTCAAGATCAAGAATTGCTTTTCTTCTAGAATGAGTAAAATTCAAAATTTTCAAAACACTTTTTCAAATTGTGCTTAAGGAAATATCTTTGATAAAATCTTTTTGCAAATCATGAGATTCCATAACCTTACCGATCAATTTGCATAAAGAGGTATTAACTTCATTTAATTCATGTAAGGATTTTTGCTCACAATTTAGAACAAAAATGAAAGAGATCCTAAATGCAATTAAGGGAAAAATCACATGTCATTTTATTAAAGTGCAAAATCTTGTTTTGAGAAATTTTGATGTCACAACAACGGATTGTTACTTCTTACTTAAAGAGAAGTCTATCAAGAGAGGTCATATCTTTGTGTTGATAAACTAGCATTACTAGGGATTGGAGGCCATCTTTGGCTAGACCACATCATCCCAGAATTAACCTGTCACAAATTAATTCATTGCTAGCCCATTTGAGCCTATACAGTTAGCCTTTTTTTAAAGAACCAATAATAAAACTCAATGCTCGTCTGAAAAGGAGCTAACAAAGGAGGTACAAGTGTACCAAAAGTTTGGAAAGAAAGTGTGGTGATTAAGGGCATGTTCAAGACCCACCTTGAAGAAAGGTCGAATTTGAAATCTTAATTCTCACCACCTATGAGAGATTCATGTTAAGCTCACATGAGAGTCCAACAAACTATTTTGACAATGAGCGACAAGAGCGTATGAGAAAGCAAATAACTGTGAAAGAAAAGTTTAAAAAAAAGAAAAAAAAAAAGAAAAAAAAGATGAGAGACCTGGTAGGTTGAAAACCCGAAAGGGCAACCTAGGCAAAAAATAGGATAACCTAGTAGGTTGAAAACTTGAAAGGGTGACCTAGGTAAAAGTTAGGGTTTCATTCAAAAAAAAAAAAAAAACTCAAAGAAGAGATATGAAAGCTTGAAGAAAGAAAGGAAGATGAAATTCCCTCAAAACCAAAAATGAGTGTCCATCAAAGCTGAAGAACTAAATAAGAGAATTGAACAAAAAGAATGAGCTCATACAAAGGAACAACTTGAATGAAATAAAGAGAGACAAATGAGAAGAGACTTTCAAAAAGTCAATTCAAAAGCAAGCACTGATAAGAAAGGAGAAAGCTCTCCAATGTCTGAGTTTTAAGTCATGCACACTTAGGGAAAATATCCAAAAATGGATTTTGAGCCTTTTATATATCATTCACTTCAAATACCTAAACCCAGCCTACATTACAACCTATGAATAAAGACCTCCTTGAAGTCTTGGTAGTTTTTAGGCACAACTCTTGTGATAATTCCTCTTAGATTGGAAAGAAAAAAAGCTCGAGATAGTCGAGCGTTATTGGCAAAACATCTTAAAAAGGAAAATCCTCAAATTAGGGGCACTCCCCTTATTTGCTCTCAGAAAAAAAAATTCCCAAGCTAAGGGCACTCCCCTTATTTGTCCTCAGATAAAAATTTTCAAACTAGGGGCATTCCTCTTGTTTAATCTCAAATGAAAAGAATTCCTAAATTAGAGGCATTCCCCTTGATTATTCTCAGTGAATACCTTCAATTCTTCAAGCACTATCATGCACATTCTTTGATCATCTTTATGGATTCAATCTCATAATGCTCAAAGTAAAAAAGCAAGGTTGTTTACTTGAATTCAATGATCTCGATCCTTCCTAATAAAAGAGAATGGCTTGGCTATCGAATGTCATGATTAGCCAAAAGACCTATTCGAAGGGACTACCTTTTGCCCATTTGAAAAAGGAAAAAATGATTTTTCTCAAAACTGATAAGAACACCACATTGCAAGGAAAGGTTTCTACACAACAAAATTTCAGCTCATTTTAAAAATTTCTCTTGAATAAGCTCATTTTGAAATCACCATGCAGACTTAATCTAAGGTCTCTGTCATCACCTTGGTTGACTTGTTGTGTCTTCCAAAAACTCTTGAACTACGTCTGAACCTGATCCTCCCAAAAGAGATACGTTGGCAGTCCATCAAAGACTCGGTCCCACTCATCTGAACGACCTTTGAATAGGTCCAACTTTTGACCTACATCTGGACTTGATCCTCCTAAAAGAGGTACGTAGGTAGTCTATCAAAGACTCAGTCGCACTCATGTGAACGATCTTTGGATAGGTCCAACTCTTGAATTACGTCATGACCTGATCCTCCTAAAAGAAGTACGTAGGCAGTCTATCAAAGACTCGGTTCCAATCATCTGCATGACCTTTGGATAGGTCAAATCCTTGAACTACGTCTTGACCTGATCCTCCCAAAAGAGGTACGTAGGCAGTCTAGTAAAGACTCAGTCTCAATCATTTGAGTGACCTTATGGATAGGTCTCACTCTTGAATTACGTCTTGACCTGATCCTCCTAAAAGAGGTACGTAGGTAGTTTATCAAAGACTCGATCCCAATCATTTACATAACCTTTGGATAGGTCAAATCCTTGAACTACGTCTTGACCTGATCCTCCCAAAAGAGGTACGTAGGCAGTCTAGCAAAGACTTGGCCTCAATGTCACGACCCAAATCCGTAATATGATTTGGAGTCGGACCAGCATGCTAATACCAAGCCTGTGCCTGATATTAACATGAACCAACTAAAACGAGTATAAAATTTTTTCTTTTTTTCTCTCTTCTCTCATCCTGATTCTTTAACTTCTTTTTGGGTTGGGAACTCCCAATACTATAAACATACTCCTTTACAAAACAAATGAATATACTAGTCCACCTAAAGGAAGTGATAATAGTTAGAGCATTTATAACTGTTTATACAAAATACATCAATATGTGGACATAATAACTCTAATACAGCGGAAGAATATTTAAACCTATACATCACTTCTGCTTTATTTACATAAAAACTCAAAACATCTAAAATTTGTTCTAGATACCACAAAATTGCTCCTCCATGCTAAGACTCTTGGCTGCACCATAAGATGTTCCTGTAATCTGAACAACCCACTTTGCTCAGGAAGGGAGGTGTGACATGAAGATTTAACAATATGCATGAATGCATGATAATCAGAATAATCTTCGTGGATATGACTTCCGTATAAACAGTTCATACTAAAATGATTTCATGAGTTTCTTGAACATATATGTTTCATACTGATGAACATAATATGTTATAACTTGTAAGGCATAATATAACTATTGAAATCTGAACATATAGCATGATTCCTTTATATGTAAATAAAACATGTTCCCTTAAACTGTTCTGGAGAGAAAACTTATCTCATACTATTGCATAATATAGCAAAACTATGTGAAACATGTATCTATACTGTATCTTTAAGACTTGGCACCTTGTGACTTTACTTGTGCCATGTCTACAGGGAAACTATCCCCTCGTGGCCTTCCTGCTTACCAGTCTATAGGGTATAAAACCCCTCGTGGCCTTCCTACTTGTCAGTCTACAGGGTATGAAAACCCCTCGTGACCTTCCTGCTACCAGTTTACAGGGAATACAACCCCTCGTGGCCTTATTTGTTGCTGGTCTACAGGGAATAAAACCTCTCGTGGCCTTCCTGCTGTCACAAGGCCCTCACACTAAAAACCGTTTTAGGTGTTCATAAAACATATCATGCTTTTTTTTTTTTTTTTTTTTTTTTTTTTTTTTTGCCTTACTAAACCCAAATTCTTAGCATATCCACAGCTTGCTTCTAAAATCTGTCTTAACTGTACTAACTCAAAACTGTTTTTAAATCAATGCACGTTTTCTTTATAAACAAGTATCAAACTGAGTTTACTGAAAGCAATGATAAAACATATATAGATATATTCTTAAAACATGGACTATTAAATTTTCATGGCACATTCCCTTACCTCAATCCAAAAGCTGAATTCCAAGAGTCTCAAGCAGATCGCTTCACCTATTCTCCCTTGATTATCCTAATTAAATCAAGTATAGCAGCTAAGTTAACTTCAACTTAATCTTAGTTTCAACTTGATACCAACCTTAGCTCATAATAGGCTAATCAACACTTATGACCATAATTTGCTTAATTTAACTTAAAAAATCTTTACTAAGCCCTTACTAAACCCTAAACAACATGTTGAAGGCATCCAAGGCTAATCAACCTCAATAATTATAACACAAAATACAACATACTTCAAGCAATCACTCATTGTTTCTAAGGCACTAATGCAGAAACTGTAGTTACATGGCTCATAACATTCTTTATAACATCAAATAGTGAAATCAATGCCTAATAAAATTCACCTATACAATAAACATGCAATTGGCCCTGCACATAAAATATCAACTCAAATAAATCATCCAATTGCAAGAATAAATTCGTCAAAGTCTCATTCTTTCACGAAATAAAGGTTCTGTCCCACTACAGGGCAGTCCATTTGAACAATAAATTTAACTATACATTCACTATCCAATTTTCTTGATATTTCATTTACTTGTTCTATTATATGTCTAGTACATCACTTAAAAATTACAGCTCTATTTGAGCTTTATACGAAATTATAAAATTCAACCAAGACAGAAAACTCAAATCTGCCAGCACAGTTTTGAAGGTAACTTTAAATCAGTACCCGCAATTCATTATTTACTGAAATGGTATGAGGTTAATTCCATAAATAACATATGCATCCTAGGGTTCCAGAAACATATTCCAATCACTCAAACTCCAAGTATTGGATTTATTATGAAATTTCTAATTGACAAACACAGAATCAAATTGACAGATTTGCACAGTTTTCTTGTAAAATAACAAATAATTATCAAAACTCAATATTTTTTTATGAAATTTCATATACATAACCTAGACATATGATAGATTACCCTAAAGAAAACCGTTTCCTCATATCTATTTCCAATAATAACAGAATTTCCATAAAAGTTTACTGTTCACGCAGATCTGACAGAGCAGTAAAATTTCTCAACAATTCACCATAAAACCCAAAGTTTCTTACCTTTAAATGGATGGAAATGGAAGCCCTATCCAAGTGATAATATCTTTGAGGAATGATATGATACTTGAAGAAAAACAAACAAAAGCTCCCTTTGGAGCTGCTGGAACCCGTGGGTCTCAAAGGAAAGGGAGAAAGCTTGAGTTTTCTTTCTTTACATGTGTGAAAGGGTGGGGTTTTGGAGCTTCTGCCTCTTCTATTTTCTAGGTGAGAATGTTAAAATGAAAGGGAACTAGAGAAGGTTTATTCTTGGGGCTGCTGGACCCGTGAGGGAGAGGGAGACGGGAGAGTCTTTTCTGTTTTTTTTTTTTTTTCTTTTTCTTCTTCAATTGAGTGAGGATGAGAGAATAACAAGGGTGGGGTGGGTTTTGTTAAATGTATGGCTGGCTGGGTTAGTGGGAGTGGTTTTCTTTTTGTTTTTATTTTTATTTTCAGCAAGTTGACTAGACTTAAGTTTAGGTTGTCTCTTTAACTAAACTTAACTAAGTTGCTAATCATGATATTACACTACTGGACATTACACCATTTCTATATATATATATATACATATTACTATCATTTTAATGTCAATGTAATATAATATTATCACTTAATCAAACTATATGTTATATCCATTTTAATAATTTATCATGTAAATTATTAAACCTATAGTCCTTTTGTGACTTAGTATTAATATAATTAATTTTAACACTAGGTGGTGCGGGGCATCACACTCAATCATTTGAATGACCTTATGGATAGGTCTCACTTTTGAACTACGTCTTGACCTAATCCTCCAAAAAGAGGTACGTAGGCAGTCTATCAAAAACTCAATCTCAATCATCTGCATGACCTTTGGATAGGTCAAACTCTTGAACTACGTCTGAACGTGATCCTCCCAAAAGAGGTACGTAGGTAGTCCATCAAAGACTCGGTCTCAATCATCTGCATGATCTTTAGATAGGTCCTACTTTTGAACTAGGTCTGGTTCTGATCTTCCCAAAAGAGGTACATTGGCAGTCTGTCAAAGGCTTGGTCCTGAGCACCCGAATGACCTAAGCTTAGGTTTGGTGGAGAACTCAAAGTGATTGGCTTGAAAATAGTTCACTTGCACAAAATGTTTTCACAACATGTTTAAATTATGGGCATTGGCCCAACATTTTTGTATGCAAGCATGCTACACTAGGGGCATCGGTTCATCTGTTATATTTGTCAACATGATCTTCTTTTGCTAAATATGCTCAAACTAGGGGCATGCGCCCAACTGACAATCAAAAGAAGATTTTTTTTGTTGTCTCTTACAGGTTATCAAAGTTACTCCATTGGACCATTCATTAACAAGAGTTCACCCCATAGAATTTTGCCACATCTTCATCAAAATATCATTCCCCAATGGAAACACCAAATTCAATCCTCCAAGGAAAAAGCCGTCATCATCAAAATAGAAGGAGGCCAGGTAAGTATTGAAAAGCTAAGGTACATGTTTCTAACCACATATGCCTTAAGTAAGACAAAACACCCCAACATTCACATAACGAAATGCATGAAACTCAGGGTCTTGCGACAAATCAAATTCAACCTTATCGACATCCAAAGTGTATTGAACTAACTTCTGCTTCCTAGGATTAATTTCCTCAAACACCCCTGACACATAAACAAAAAAGCCATCAAAACTAAAACAAAGAACCAAATCAAATACCATCATGCAATCAAGAGAAAATTAACCAAGTCTAATTCAACATAATCAAGACTTAAAATTGACCAACCAAATTAAAAATCACCACAAACAGCAATTTTAATTCAAAGAAAACAAATTCAAAGCTAAACATCCAAATTTGAATCAATTCATGAAAGCAAAACCATTGCGCCAAGTAAACAAACCCAATCATACTCATGATCACAAAGCAATCACTAAATTCAAAATTTCAAAAACACGTTAAGAAACGACAAAATCAACTCAATTGTTCAAAATGCCAACCCATATAACAACTAAAGTCGACAAATCATTTCAAACTTCAAATCTGACCCCGAGTCAATCAAAATTCCAAACTCCGAACCTGAGTTAGCATCCATTTTGAAATCCTACCCTAAGCCAATGACCCTAAGTCAAATAAACAACACAGATTTTAAGCATCAATACGAGCAAACTAAAACAATTTTAAGCCTTAAGATGAGTATTGAACAAATCTTCACAACAGAACAATCTCAAAGAAAAATTTTTTTAAAAAAAATCCTTGAAAAATCTCCCAGAATAAAAATTCTTCACAAGGAGAATCTCTAAAAATGCTAACAATAAAAATCTTCATGGAAAAACCTCCTCATGGACAAATCTTCATAAGCATATTAAAAATAATCTCCAAAATCAATCATTTAAGCCTCAAAGATGAGCATACCACCTCTCAATCAAAATTAATTCCTGACCTCGAGTCACCAATCAAAGATTAAACCTTGACCTCAAATTGTACAAAAAAAAAAGATGAAATTCTTGACCTAAAGTCATCCATTGAAAGCCAAATGTAAATGAATCTTGACCCTGAGTCGAAAATCAAAACTTAACCTTGAGTCATCATCCAAATTCAAAAAATAATAAAATCGACCCCGAGTCAAAAATCAAATCTGACCCTGAGTTAAAAATCCAAGAGCAAAATTGTGACCCTGAGTCAATGTCATCAAAACATTTCTTCCTAGAGCACTTTGCGGATGTTGCATCCAACAACATTCTCTTTGAGGCAATTCTACGAAATTGAATTCTCACCCGGCATTCTTTTGGGGCAACTTTCCGGAGTTGTATTCAACACTCTCTTTGAGGCAATTCTACGGAATTGTATTATCAAAATATTTCCTTCAAGACAACTCTCCGGAGTCGTATTATACAAAAGTCTCTTTGAGGAAATTCTGCGAAATTGTGTTCTCAAAATATTCATTGTAAAACAACTCTCCGAAGTTGTATCCCCACATTTTATGTTAGAGCAACTCTTTATTATGGACGCAATTTATGCCTCCTGAACTGAATCATGTAATCCTGAAACACATTTTCCATTAATATAATCATCTCTTACCTTTCTCAAAAAAAAGAAAAAAAGGAATAAATAATATATCCATTCATGTATTGATCAAAGGCAACATAACAATTAGGTTTAAATACCGTTTTGGTCCTCAACTTTGGCATTTGTGTTAAATTGGTCCCTAACCTTTCAACTGTGTCAAATTGGTCCTCAACTTTTCCCATTGTTTTTGCCCACATACAATTAAATATTAAAAAAAAAACAAAAAAACAAAATTAACGTCCAAATTTATTTTTATGCAAAATCAAGGTTATATTGTGTCTTAAGCTTGAATTAGATATAAAATAAATAAACAAAGAAAAATATAACCCGGATTATGGTGTTTTATATTCCCACACTTCCTTTTGAGGCAATTATGCATAATTGTATTCTCAAAACATTTCATTTGAGGCAACTCTTTAGAGTTGTATTCTCAAACTTTCCTTTTAAGCAACTTTGTGGAGCTGTATTCTCAAAACATTTCCTTTGAGACAATTTTGAGGAATTGTATTATCAAAATACTTTCTTTGAGGCAATTTTACTGAATTGTATTCTCAAAAGATTTCCTTTGAAGCAACTTCACGGAGTTTTATTTCTCAAAACATTTCATTTAAGGCAATTTTGTAGAATTGTATTCTCAAAATATTTTTCTTTGAGGCAACTTTGTGGAGTTGTATTCCCATACTTCCTTTTGAGGCAATTAAACTAAATTGTATTCTCAAAACATTTCCTTTGAGACAACTTTGCAGAGTTGTATTCTCAAAACACTTCCTTTGAGGCAATTCTACTGAATTGTATTCTCAAAACCTTCCCTTTTGAGGCAATTCTACGGAATTGTATTCTCACACTTTCTCTTTTGGGATAACTTTGAAGAGTTGCATTCCCACAAATGTCTGAGGACATTATATCCCCAAGTGAGTAAATTATTGGTCACAAAATGAGATGTTATACTTGCATTGGTGTTTATTTATTGCATAAATTCCACCAATGAGGGGCATCTGTTGACAACCCATTTTGCAACCATAAATTTTATTTTTTTACACTTTAATGCATAAAGAGAAAATCGTAATTTCACAAGTTTGAAAATTCAAAGTTGGTCCATAAATTTAAAATAATATTTTAAGTGATCAAAATTGAATTAAGAATGAGAGTGCATTTTTCGGATTGGAAATCGGATAAAAAACCAAGATTTTATTAAGGAAATAAATTTGATTGGTTGAAATGATATTTACCATAAGCTCACATGCATAGGATTACTTGTTAATTAATTTGATTGGTCCTGTTATAATTTAATGGGTCGGGATGGACCCGAGCCCATGATTCGCCCACTATGAGTTGCGGGTCCCATTTGGTCATGTGATAAGAATAACTATCCATGATTTGAATTGGATCAAATCATGGGATAGTGGTTATCAAATCCCTTAAAAGAAGGGATGTGCTCTTATCTAATATATTATATTCTCTGTGAATATAATTTATGATACGTAGAGAAAACCAAATACAAAGAGAGAACAGTTCATATTATACAGAGAGAAAGCTCTCAAATTAACAAATGTGAAACTCTCGAATAATCTCTAAGGATTTAGTTCGTGGAAGAAAGGGAACTCTAGTAGCCAACCTCAACCCACGAGAACAAGGACGAACACGAGAGCATAGAGGGGTTCATAAGATCAAAAGGAAAAACAGTGTAACAAGCCAACCAAATCGATCTGGGTATTCCGCAACGAGTAAGTATCTCAAACCCGATCATATGAAATATGATTTACATTGGTATCAGAGCTATAGTTTGGCTTGCTTCGGTATTTTTTGATGCTATGATGTTCTTTGATGCTATGTTTTATTGGATTAAACCATTGTTAAAATTATAAAGTTTTTTATGTAAAACTTTTTATGTGGTTATGTTCCTATGAGTAAAGGAATAATCTAATAAAACTTTGTTTAAAACGGATTAAAGATTTAACAGAAAACTTGGAATAAAAATGTTATTCCGTAAGAGTTATAACCCTTGGCCGTACGCATTAAAATGTGGAAAAAATGGTTTATGTAAATGCCGTAATTAATGAGAGGTGAAGTGGAGTTCAATTTGATGTTTTGATAATGTGGTCCCAGGAATGAGTTAGTTCACATGTTTTAGTATTCTGATTCATTGAATGCATGTGAAGTAGATTCTTTACAAGTTGTCAATAGTTATCTACAGCCTACATGGCTACATGTAAGATTACAATGAAATTGTTGCTTAACAAATGGGTCCCACGGCCTATTTAGAGATCAAGGTTATGACATCAAATTGAATAAATGGTAACCAATGGGATTACATATCAGGTAGCATATTAGTCCTTCTATAGCAATAAACATGTTGCAAATTAATAGGCCACACGGCCTATTTAGAAACAAATCTGAACATGCATATTGTTTGCTGAGTATATAAAATCTTAAGTTTAACGTGTTCACTATGACTATGAAAACAATTGAAGACTTGTATATACTAATGAATTTATCTTAATATACTGTTTGCGTAAAGTGTACTGTATAAATTCATTTTAGTAAAACAGTGGAACATTTTTACGTTCGTATAAATTCTTTTTTTCCAGATTTATATTATAGTCTAGAGTTTTCTATAATATTTATTGTGATTAAAAATTATGGAAAATTGATTAAAATCTGGAAATTTTTAGTGTAGCTATTACAATCTTTTTGTATTAATTGAAAGCATGATATGTGTTGTCTATTGCTTGCTGCCCTAAAGAATTTTTTGGACCGTCCCATCCATTAAAAGACCAATATTTTTGTTGATGTGCAAGCATATTAGTTCTAGGATTAATGGATGGGCAAAATTTACAATTTATTTAAGCTTATGTTCTTGTATGCGTGTATGGCTTAAGAATATTCCATGAGGTATAATGTGAAACGTGACATCCCCATTTTCCCATTTAATTTAATGTAAATTAGATCCTTTTGTAGTAGAGATTAATTTTTGGCAATGTAATCTAAATTATAAGGTTGTATTATTTTAAGGGAAAAACTTGTAAGAGGATGTGTTTCACGCCAACATTATACTTGGAATATTCTTAACATAAGTTAAATTGTCAATTTAAGAATCCACATGGGATTCTTGCGCAATGAATGGTGTATGGCGCAAACCAATGATGCATGACTATATATTATCTGTTAATATACAATGTTATGCATGATTATATTATTTGTTAATATAATAAAATGGCAAATATTAGGCGAGGTCCTTATACCCCTAATATATAAATTTACTCGAAAATTAATTAATAAATATATTCTCATTCCACATATTTTGGAGATGATTCCGAGCCTAGCAGAGTTTCGATCTCAAATGTGTAGAAAGATAATATTTATTAATTGGATTTTCGATTAAATAAAAGAAAGATGTGCAAAATAACTAATAAGTCGACCCTTTTGTGAATTGAATGTAGATATAATGGCAACCAAAAATGTAGTAGTTGATCTAACTAGGGGCGACAAATTAACTGGCAACAATTATGACATTTGGCATAGGAAAATTCAGTATCTTCTTAATAAGCAAGAGCTCCTGGAAACTTTGTCCAGTAAAATGACCATACCTGAAGATGGGAATACGGCCCAACACAGGCGTGATTTGGAAGCCTACCAGTCTTGGTTTAAAAAGGATCGAAGCACGCGCTTTACTATGCTAAGCAGCATGCACGATGATCTAATTGGAGAGCATGAGACTTTCCAAAATGCCAAGGACATGTGGGACCAACTCAAGTTTGACTTCGGTGGTACATCTACCACAAGGCTAAGGAGCCTAGTCCTCAAGTTTGAGGTGTACCGTAAGGATCCAAAGCATACGATGACTGAACATCTTAGAATGATGTCTGGAATGATTCGTGACTTAAAGGCTGCTGGAAATGTCCTTACTGATGAGCAACAAGTGCAAGCTGTAATACGATCCCTTCCTGATTCATGGATTAGCATGAAACAAATCATGACACATAATGAGAATATCAAAAACTTTGCTGATATATCTCGTCATGTGGAAATAGAAGCGGAGCGCCAAGAGGCGACCAAATCTGCAGCCCTTATCGCCCATGGTGGGTAGTGCAAACCAAATGGGTTTAAGTGCAAAGACAAAGGCAAGGCAACAAGGCAGGGTGGGTCTAGCACTAATGCTCCCAAAGTCAACAAGGGTGCAAATCAGCACAAGCGCAAACGCGATGCAAAGAAAAATATATCCAAAATGAAGTGCTACAACTACAACAAACTGGGACACTTTGCTCGTGATTGCACTGAGCCGAAAAAGGTATCCCTTTCACTCAATCTTAGTAGCATTTATGTATGCTATCCAAGTAGCATTTTTGTATGCTCACATGTATTTGTTGCTAAATCTATTTCTGATTGGACTATAGATACAAAAGCAACAAGACATGTAGCTCGAGATTAAGCAGGGTTCGTAGACTATAGAAAGATTCCAGCTGGGACCCATGTTATGTACATGGGAAATGGAAGTTATGAAGAAGCATTAGGAGTGGTTCGTACCAACTTCACTTGCGCACATGGCACACACTACTTCTCCATGACGTCCTTTATGTGCCTGGAGTCCTTTATAATCTTTTAGAGAAAATTACACTTTACCACCCTCAACTATCACACCTTTTTCAATCCGCCCCCTAAACTTCAAAAAGTATCAATTGACCCCCTAAACTAATCTAATTGCACGGTCGTTACCCCCTGTGGCCAAAATCGCGTTAGAATTGATGGAATAATGCAACACGTGACACGCACGTGACATACGGGCCCACCTAGACAGCAATCACCCACAATTTCTCTTGAAAACCCGAAAATGCCCTCATCCACTTTCTTTCTCTTTCTTCTTTCCTTCTTCTTCATCTCACTCTGTACAACTGGTTCCAAACTTGAAGTGTTCGATTTGCTTTTAAGTCTTCGATTTACTGGTTCAGAAGGCTTCGAATCGCTGGTTTGAAGACTTCGATTTTCTTCCGCTTGAATGCTTCGATTTGCTGGTTGGAATGGTTAGATCAGTTGGCTGGTTATGAAGTTTTGATAGTGGGGTTCGAATAGCTAGTTCGAACTACTGCTGGTTTGCTGCGAAAATGGCTTCGATTTATTTGATGGAGGCTCTGGGTAATGACGAACCTCTTAAGACGAAGCTCATAGAGAACCAAAAATGAAAGCCATGAAGTTGGCCTCGATTTCTTGTGCGCGGAACAAATGTTATGGATGACTCATGTTCTCGCATTGATCATTGATATGGATCTGTATATTATATGGAGCAAAGATGGCCATAGCCATTTTGTTAGTGGTCCTAGGCGTGGCTTTGTAAAGGCCACCAATGGTTGGTCTTTTATCCACTATCCTTTACCATTAAATAAATCACATAGACCCTTACAAGGCTGATATGAATCTGTCTTTTGCCAATTGCAATTTTTAAACTGCCAATCCACATCCACCATTACTTCAGCTTTTGGCAAATTGAGAGGCTTCGATTTGTTGGGACTTCTTTCTTTCTTGTTGGGACTTCTTTATCCAAAGATCTCATGGCCATAGCTAGTGAGGCTTTGAAATCAAACATCACAGCAGTTCCAGTTGCTATTGATCGAGGTTTTGAAGCTGAAACTTTGTTTTTATCTCAGATTTGGTTAAGGGGTGTAAGGGTAATTCGGGGTTTTGAAAAAAATTAATTTGGTAAAGTTATTTTGGTGGGCCCGGGAGCACGTGCGTGTCACGTGTGACTCCATTCCGTCTATTTTAACTGGATTTTGGCATCAGAGGGTAACGGCCGTGCAATTTTAATAGTTTAGGGGATCAATTGTTACTTTTTAAAGTTTAGGGGGTGAAGTGAAAAAGGGATGATAGTTTAGGATGGTAAAATGTAATTTACCCAATCTTTTATCTGTTTTTACATTGTTGCAGTTTAGATATGATTTTCATTTAAGTTAGAATGGTCTGGATATTTTGTTGGATGATGTCATTTTTGGACATGGGTCATGTAATATAGGAAAAATAAAAATAAAATAAAATAGAATAAGTGTAATTAAGTTTATATTTTTAACAAAGGATAAATAATAATTATATTTTCCTAATATAATCCCATCAAACCCTAGACACCCTAAGGGATATATAAACCTATGTTCCTCTTTGTTAGTGGAAACCCTAAAAGCCTCTTTCTTTCTCCCCCTTACACGTTGAAAACACTTTCTCTTAAGTTGGTAGCCGAAACCTCCAATACTAGGACAAACGTGCCGGTGAGTTGTAGAGAGAACAAGTTCCATTTGGTCGTACAGGTAAGCCGAGTACACCTTCTGTAACAATCCTTAACGTTATAATGAGTTATATTACCTTATATTATATATTAGAAATTGTACATGTTTTGCTTTAGAATAGGTGCAGTTAATATGATAGCATAGATGGTTTTATATCAAGTAATGTTAGATTGATTGGTAGAGATATTACACTAGCAGGGAGCTGTACACATGATTATAGGCGTGAGGATTTTATACTTTATAATTACATATATTTAGTTGAAAGCTATTGGCGTTACTTGTAGGTGGGGAATGTTTATGGTTTATTCAATACAACAGAATGGCTATTTGGTTTATCATAAATATTATGATCGATTTAAATTTATCTTACGTTTAATTTATGAATCTTACAAGTTAGTAATAGATAAAATAAATATTTAGAACTTCAGGGTAATAGTATTTCTTGGGTTACTTAATGGTGTAGGTTTGGAATTATTTACGTCCTTATTAAAAATATTATGTTTCTTTGACTTAGACTTTGAGGATCTTGTTGGCGAAACTAGTGCAGAGTGATATTTTCTTATTGGTTTGTGCATTGAGGTAAGTGGGACTTTACACATTACTCTCCTTACGTTCCCCATAATTATTGTCAAACCCATTGGATTCTCTGTCTTGATAAATTTATATTTTCTTGAGTGCTTTTAGTCCATTGAGATCCTTTCTTCATATTGTACCATGACAGCTTGTGACCGTTACCATATCAAATTACTTTTACATAACTCTTGAGCTATTGATTTTGCCAAACTGAATTGTTCATGTTATACGTACCCTTAATTGAATTCTTTGCCATGAAATAAATTCAGTGACCCCGTCCATGGGGGCAATACGTGGACCATAATCTAGATTATGAAATTGATGTTGTGGAGAATGAGATGTTGAGCAAATTTTGAGTGACCCTACCCATGGGGGCAATACATGGGAGTGACCCTACCCATGGGGGCAATACATGGGAGTGACCCTACCCGTGGGGGCAATACATGGGAGTGACCCTTCTTGCGAGGGCAATACACAGGACGTGGCTTCTTGAATTATGGATTTATGACATTGTGATTATACCCTGCTATGCTTTTAATATTCCAAACCAATTTGTATCTCTAGCTATCATGTCTCATTTATTGCCTTAATTCTTATATTGGAATATTCTGGAATTGTCAGTTCCTTGTTAACCACCCCTTATTATTATCCTATCTACTCCTTGCTTCATATATATCCAGTTCCTTTTGTTACCCCTCAATGGTAGTGTGTGAATACGACTTATTGGGCTTTTAGCTCATCCCCGTTGTTATTATATTTTTCAGATTAGCTGCTCAGATCCATAGTGAGGAAAGGTTGCTAGTACGTGATCATTTATTGCCGGTGGACTACTATTGAGATCTCCAGCGTTTAGCTAATCTTGAGGAACTCTTTTGTGAGGATTCTAAGTTTTGATTTAAGATGAATGTTTTTGTGAGGATTTAATCTTGTGGAGTTTGGATTATTTGACTATTTTTGGAGACTAGTTGAATTATCTTGTGATTCGATTTTGAAACTAGACCTATTTGTCTTAGAAATTTCTTATTACGAGTTAAATAAGGATTTATTGAATTGAAAATTTCGGGGCGTTACAGGTCAATTTGTGAAAGTTTATTTAAAATTGACTTATTTGAATCTTCTACCTCATCTACTTTTGTAATTGATTGTAATATGACTATCAGTTCATCTACATGGCATGCCCGACTGGGGCACATAGGGAAAGATAGGATGACCAGGTTAGCTAGAGAAGGTCTTTTAGGCCCACTCACTAAGGTCGACCTACCTATATGTGAGTCTTGTTTGGCAGGCAAGGCATGTAGAAAGCCTTTTGGTAAGGCCGTGAGAGCTACTTAACTGCTTGAGTTAATCCACTCAGATATTTACGGACCTATGAATGTAAAGGCACGTCATGGCGCCTCATATTTTCTCACATTCATTGATGATTACACACGATATGGTTATGTTCAGTTGATCGCTCACCACTATGAAGCTTTGGATTGTTTCAAACGCTTTGTAGCAGAGGTTGAGAATCAACATGAAAAGAGCCTAAAAGCTCTTCGAACTGACCGTGGGCGCGAGTACTTGTCTGATCAATTTAAGGATCTATGTGAAGAAAAGGGGATACACAGACAACTTACTATTTCTAACACTCCGCAACAAAATGGTGTAGCGGAGAGAAGGAATAGAATACTGTTAGACATGGTTAGATCTATGATGGCGCAAGCTAACCTCCCAATATCTTTTTGGGGGGATGCACTTTTGACTGCTGCTTACATACTTAACCATGTGCCTTCTCAGTTAGTTTCTTCCACCCCATACAAACTTTGGAAAGGCGAAAAGCCCAATTTGGAGCATTTACGCCCTTGGGGATCTGCTGGTTTTGTACATAGCACCGCCCATAAGTATGGAAAATTGGGCACTAGAGCTAGGAAGCATATCTTCATAAGATATTCTGATAGCTCGAAAGGATATGTCATGTATGGTGAACATCCCAATGGAGGAATGACTGAAATATAGTCGCGCGATATCGATTTCATCGAGACTGATTTCCCTAGCATTGGCGATGCTAACAGAGATCTTGACCTCTATGAGTTAGAGGAAGATGAAGGCACCTTACCATCTTCAAGCGAGGGTGGGGGATTAGTTCCTCGTCCTATAATCGCTGAAGATGGTGGGAGTGATCTTCAACCTAGTGGTAGTATTACACTAGATCAAGATTCTCAAGCCCGTCGAGTTAGCAGCAGAGGCCACATTCCTCGTCGTCATTTTGAGATTGAGGGGAATGTTCTCCTATGCGATGCTAAAGATGTGGATGAGCCTGCTTCTTTCAGTGAAGCACTCCATTCACCAGATAAGGATGAGTGGATGACTGCTATGCAGGAAGAGATGAGTTCCATGGACAAGAATAATGTCTGGGAGTTAGTTGATCTTCCGCCTGGGCGTAAGATCATTGGAAACAAATGGGTTCTAAAGGTCAAACGCAAGGCAGATGGTTTAATTGATAGGTACAAGGCGCGCCTCGTGGCGAAAAGATATACTCAATGAGAGGGTATTGACTATGAGGATACATTCTCCCCAGTGGTGAGATTTGCCTCTATACGCCTGATCCTATCCATTGTAGCAAAATAGGATTTAGAGCTTTTCCAAATGGATGTTAAGACTGCATTTCTCAATGGAGAACTAGATGAAAAGATCTATATGGCTCAACCAGCGGGTTTCGAAGCTAAGGGACATGAGCGCAAAGTGTGTCATCTCAAACGTTCCATCTATGGTCTCAAATAGTTATCTAGGCAATGGTATTTGAGATTTCATGATTCCATTACCTCTTTTGGTTTTGAGATGATTGAAGAAAACCATTGCGTGTATCTTAAAAGATCCAAGAGAAGCATTCTAATCTTGTCATTATATGTTGATGACATCTTGCTAGCTGGAAATGATATGGATTCCATTGTCACCACTAAGAAGTGGTTGTCCTCTACTTTTGAGATGAAGGACATGGGTGAAGTAAATTTTGTGCTGGGAGTTAAGATTACTAGAGACCGTTCAAAGAAACTTCTTAGTTTATCCCAAGGGACTTACATCAAGAAGATTCTTGAACGTTTTCATATGCATAACTCCAAACCCATTGACACTCCAATGGAAAAAGGATGCACTCTCAGCCTAGACCAATGTCCTAAGAATGATGAGGAAAAGAATCAAATGTCCAAAGTGCCATATGCATCTGTAATTGGGAGTCTAATGTATGCAATGTTGTGTACACGTCCAGACATATGCTTTGCAGTTGGCATGGTTAGTCGCTATCAGAGCAATCCTAGACCTACTCATTGGAGAGCGGTCAAGAGGATTCTACGGTACCTTCATGGAACCAGTGATCATGCTCTATGTTATCATGGCGGGGACCTGAGATTGACAGGTTACAGCAATGCTGATTGGGCCAGTGACAAGGATGAGCGTAAGTCCACCTCAGGTTATACATTCATACTAGGAAGTGGAGCTGTTTCTTGGTGTAGTAAGAAACAGTCATGCATTGCACTCTCTACCATGGAGTCAGAATATGTGACTTGTTCAGTAGCTGTCTAGGAAGCTGTTTGGCTAAGGAGATTTTTGCAACGTTTAGGTGTTACAGCTCATGCAGAGGATGGTGTATTACTATATTCTGATAGTACATCAACCCTAGCGTATGCAAAAGACCTTAAGTACCATGGGAAGGCCAAACACATTGAGCTTCGATACCACTACATTCGAGATATGGTTTCACAAGGGGAAGTGATCTTACAGCATATATCTACTGGTAGCATGGTGGCTGATCCTTTGACCAAGCCTATTGCTAGAGATTTGTTCTTCTCTCATACTAAGAGTATGGGACTCCGTAGGATATGATATGCTTAGATACTTTGTTTTTGTATCGACATTATTGTTATTGTTTTATGATATAAGTATTCATTTTATCAGCTTTATTCTTATGTGAAATATTGTTGATAGCACATCTTTGAAATATGTCACCAGGCAAGAATCGACCCTCTCACACGGGTGATTCACCTTAGCGCTTAGATAGCGAGCAAGATGAGACATTTATGTCATTTAGCGCTAAGATAACGAATTAAGACATTTATATCTTTGCCGCCTAGAAGGTGAGCAAGATATATATACTTATTAGTGACATGTCGCCTTAGATGAAGCTAAGATGAGACCTCATGATAGGTCGAACATAGAGTGATGCCAAGACTCTGTGTAGCCTGAATTATAACCGAATGTGAGTTTTTTAGGCAGGCACTTGGAGAGTGACTGGGCTAAAACTTAGGTTAGGCGCTTGCATAGCGACTAGACTCAGATTCGTATGGCATTTCTACCCATTCATAGTGACATGCTCATTTTTATGAGATAACGCCATAGCATACAATTCATATTGTATGTGCTTTATGCCGACCGACAGTGGGAGTGATGAATGATCCCTGCTTCGTCACTGTGTGAGCCACAAGGATCAATGATCCTATTTTTACCCTTTGTCGACCTAAGACTATGTCATGAAGAGGAAGCTTAATGTCGCTACTTTAGCATGCAAACCGAGGACCATGAGTGATTCGGTCTGATGGGGCATGTCTCGGAAAGCGGTTGAGCCCAATTTAATTGACATGAGGACTTAGGGAAGACTGTTTGATAATATACCATGTTATGTAACTTATTGCTGGCTAGCGTTTATGTTGTAATGTGTTTGCAATATAGGACATGAGTACATCAAATATTTGGGGTAAAGCACTGCTTACCATGAGGGATGAAGAGTACTTAATCTGGTATAGTCAAACCGTCTAGGGAATAATCGAGATGCTCTCAAATAATGCACTTTTATTGGTCAAGAAATGATTTGATAATTGTTGCTCATGAGACTGTACGTTCTTCTCGTGAGGTCGCACGAACTATTTTCTAGTATGAGGAGATTATTGTAAAGATTGAGAGATTGCTTCACCTTATGTGGGTGGACGCCTCACCCTGTGTGGGCGAGTGGGAGCTGTTATAATTTAATGGGTCGGGATGGACCCGAGCCCATGATTCGCCCACTATGGGTTGCGGGTCCCATTTGGTCATGTGATAAGAATAACTATCCATGATTTGAATTCGATCAAGTCATGGGATAGTGGTTATCAAATCCCTTAAAAGAAAGGATGTGCTCTTATCTAATATATTATATTCTCTGTGAATATAATTTATGATACGTAGAGAAAACCAAATATAGAGAGAGAACAGTTCATATTATACAGAGAGAAAGCTCTCAAATTCACAACTGTGAAACTCTCGAATAATCTTTAGGATTTAGTTCGTGGAAGAAAGGGCAACTCTAGTAGCCAACCTCAACCCACGAGAACAAGGACGAACACGAGAGCATAGAAAGGTTCATAAGATCAAAAGGAAAAACAGTGTAACAAGCCAACCAAATCGATCCGGGTATTCCGCAACGAGTAAGTATCTCAAACCCGGTCATATGAAATATGATTTACAGGTCCTATAAAGGATTCTATTAAAATCAATTAATAAATAATTCCTATTGTGAGAACCACGACCCGAGGGTCAAATCGGCCTCAAAATATGACCCAACTGACAATGGACCAACCCTCTTGATTTGAAGGTTGATTGTACATGTAAATGAAGTCGCCACTTATTTTAATTATTTGGACAAAATAAGAAATTCCACAATAACAATAATTTCTCTTTATTCATCTTTGAATTTGTACAATTGCCAACGAATTTGTAAAAGGAAATAATTACATGTAAATGAGTTTCTTAGTTACAGTCTAGTAAAAAGAAAAACTGTTTGTTTACTACAAACCCTCAATTCAAGATTCGGAAGCTTGGTTATAAAATGGGAAGGTGTTTGCACCCCATTTTACCCGACATACGTCGGTCTTCTAAATTAAACTTGGCCAATATTCATATCATGTCAAAGTACATAAACTCATGTTCGCATCAAAATCCAATTTTAATGTTCATGTTGTTGTTTAATTTATTTCATGTGAAATATCATGTTATAGTCATATAAGCATGTTATTCAAGAAAAGAAACAAAACAATCAAATACAAGTAAATAAATTTCAGTTTAGAATTTATACCAGTATGCTTGTATGGCTTGTATAGAATACCTCAAGATTGCTTGTATAGCTTGAGAAGAATTGCTTGTATAGCTTGAGAAGATGCTTGTATGGCTTAGAGGAATGCTTGTATGGCTTAGTGGTCAAAATGTAATTTTGGGAATTTTGTGGTCAAAATGTAATTTCGGGAGAATTTGGGATTGAAATGTGATTTTGGGAAAGTTTGGGATCAAAATGTAATTTTGTGAAATTTTGGGGTTGAAATGTAATTTTGGAAGTTTGAAGGTGTTTTTGCAATTTATGTGAAGTGTGGACTGATTGGGTTTTAGTTTTGGGCTTGGATTGAGTGTAATGGGGTTTGGTTTGAAGGAATTGGGTTTGGGTTGGTTTGGTTTTCGGATTAGGCTTGTAGGATTTTAGAGATGGACTTATTGGGTTAAAGGAGGAAGCAACCCGTGGTTAGGGTTTCACTAAAGGCCGGGTCGGGTCTGACCCGACCCGTCTCTTATTTTCTCTCTTTTTTTAGCCGCCTCCCCCCTTTCTCATCTTCTCTCCTTTTTTCTCTCTCTAATCTCACTTTCTCTCACTGCTTTCTCACCTGGATCGGACCAAGGCTTCCATGGCCGGCCCCTCAAGCTTCTCACCGGAACCATGCACCGCCGACGCCGCCACCAACCTCGGTAGTGGCTTTCTCTTTCTTGGCTTTTCTCCTCTCTCTCTCTCTCGGCTTCTCTCTCTTCTCCCTCTCAGCTTCTCTCTTTTCTCCCTCTCATGGTTTTGAAAGGTGAGTTTGAGGATGGTGTGAGTTTTGAATTCATGGTGTTGTGGGTTGATTTTTTGGGTGAAGCCGTGTGGGATTGGTGTTGTGTGAAGTCGTGTGGGAGTTGGTTTTTGGGTGAAGACTTTGGTTTTTTGGATGAACCCGTGTGGGGTGTGATGAGGTAATGGTGGTGTTGAGGGGTTGTTTCGTCACCGATTTGTGAAGGTGGCTTGGGTTTAATTGGTTGAGGATTTTGTAGGATTAGGCCGTGTATTGTGGATTTGATGTTTTGGGTTTGGAATTGTAATTGTGTTGCTGGATTTTTTATGAACCCGTGTGGGTTGAGGTTTTATGAAATCTGTATGTGGGTTGGATTGTATTTGTAAGGTAGGAATTGTGTTTGTGAATTGACAATGGCAACATTATGTTGTTGTATGTGTACCCATGTGCAAGATTGGTGTACGTTTTGGTGGTAAGAGAGAATATGTGAGTTTGTGTTTCTGAATTGATGTGGGAAGGGGGGTAATTGATGATCTCTGGTTGGTTTCAGTTGTTTGCTGAAACCCAGATTCTGTGTACGTCTCTGCCCCGTGTAATGGTTTGTGCTCCTCTGCTCCAAGCTCCTCATGGTTGTATGCTCATGAAAGAGAAACAGTAATAATGTTAGTACAATGGAAACAACAAATGAAATTCATAATAATTAAGAAAGCAAGTTCAAATTACTCTCTTTTTTATGTTGTCGAGACTTTGTTGTTGTTGTGTGCTCCTTGATGACCATAGTTGTGTGCTTATGCTCCTCTGCTACTCAGCTCCTCATGGTTGTATGCTCATGAAAGAAAACAAGGAGAATCATGTTAAATTAATTAAAGCAAGCCATCAGAATAAAAATCAAAGAAACAGGAATGATACATTGATTACCCCTCCATACCTGTGCTCCCTCCGTTTTACGACTCTCCTCCCCTTTTTTTATATAAAATGAATCAGTATTATTTGTTTGTTTAAATCTTGAATTTTCAAATTAATGCCAGCTGATTATCAGATATTACCAAATAATTAGTAATTTTTTTAACTCCTTAAAACACTGAATGATTTAATTCCAATGTTTTAATTAATTAATTAATCAACAATTATCCAATTAACTTGTTCAGTTTATCCAATGTGCTAGAGTCCATGATAATTTAATACTTTGGGCCGATAAGATATTTACACCTTGTTAATTAAAATTAATCCAATTAATGGACCAATCATAATTAATTTGGATTAATCTTATGTGTCCAATGCCATTTAATTATTATGCACTCTGTTCATTACAACTTCAACTGGATTTAATTTTCACACACGTGGTTCGATTCAAACACATGACACGTCATTTCAATCGTCTCAACTCAAAGATCTGTTTGATTGCTTTTAGTTGTCGATCAGACGGTCAAAAACACTGTTGGTTTAAAACCCTAATTTAGGCAAATTGTGCACTTTCCGTTTTTAGAATTTTAATTTGTAAAAAACCTAGTTTGTGTGAGGGTTAGAATATAGGTAGCAAAATGGGGTGTCAACAGCTATTGGTTTAGAACATCTTAAAATGGTAAGTATTCATGCACAAGATATTCATCAAATGATAATTCTTAAATTGATTTATTTTTAACTAATGAGATAATTATTTTAACCAATAATTATCATATTAATTATTAATAAATTGATTAAAATCAATAAATCTTGAATTCAGCCCAAGGACTTCTAAATCCACTAGAAGTTGACCAAAGGTGAAAAACCTGAAATTATCCAAAGCCCAATTCAAATTTGGATTCCAGTCTGTACACTGATCAATATTTTAACCATAACTTTTGTCTCAATCATCCGATTGAGTTGATTTAAACTGTTCTGGAAAGATAACATCATGGGCTACAAATATGTATGAAATGACCATCTCCAAATTCAAACGTTTAGAGGGTCAAAAGGGGCCCACAATTAGGGCCTAAAAATCAATTAGAATTTTGGGATTTTCATGAAGTATATCCAATTTCCAAAACCCTAATGCACTCCCATGAGTTCAAAAACGTGGGTAGATTCATTTTGGGGCTTCCATGTAAATAGAAAATAATACTCATTTTCAAGGGGAGGTGGGAAAAATTAGTCAGAGCAATCCTAAGTAAAATTCAAGAGAATTTTTGCAAAGGGTTAGACTTTGAAATAAGAACACAAGTGTGTTCTTATATTCAAGTCCAGAGATTACAAAAGCTATTTTTTGTAATCTCTATTTCCAATCTTTCAATTCCATTTTTAATCTCTTTTAACCACATTTAACGCTTTTTCTCAAGAATTAATTTTCAGGACTGGTGGTATTCTCGATCAAGAGGCCGCATCCCACCACAATCAAATTCAATTTGGGACACTCATTCAAGAGGTTGCATCCTAAAAGGTACAATCCTTTCTTTTTTAATTTAATGTAACAACTTTAATTTGTGTAGAATGCATGATTAGGTTTTAATTTTAATTGCTTGATTAATTTTTAATGCACAATTGCTAGATTGCACTGTTTTTTAGTTTTTGTTTTGTGAATGATGCGAATATGATACTTCTAACATGTTGTACTAAAATTACAGCAATTTTAAATTATCTTTTCCATGTGAGATGCATGTTTAAATGATTTTAAATACTTGATGATTAATCACTGTTTAATTTTTTATTGCATGTACTGTTGTGATGCTATAAATCAAATGCGAATATGGTTTGCTTCAGGTTGTGAACTTAGACTAATGGATCCTTAGAGACTGACCTAGGTCAGGTTGGATGGGTGCCTAATATCTTCTCATCCAATCCTCTAGCCCCCGAATCCTAATCTTAGGGGAAGATTAGATTAGTTTATATATCCTGTTTACTTTCTTTTTTAGATTGTATTTAGAACCAAAGTTTTGTATTTTGTTTTCTTAGATTGTATCTAGGGCAAAATATTGTAATTTATTTTTTTTCCAAACCATTGTATTATTTATTCAATTAATAAAAGATTTTTTTTTCTTAACTCTTTTTTTTATTTTTATTTTTTATAAAAGTTAGGTAGCGACTCCATTGTAATTTCCCCTAGTGATTAGGATGGAAAAAAGTGTAATCACCATTTTTGAGAATTATGTTTAGACTTTTATTGGTTAAGGGTCGTGATTCTCACAAAAACATACTAAAAACTCTGAGGATGACTAGGTAATTTACTCTCTTGAGATTAAAATAAATGATAAGGGTTTCTTTGAATATACTCTCCTGAGATTAAAATTATATATAATAACAATAAATATATAAAAGTCATGGATTGTTGACCCAGATATTTTGTTTAATTAAATCAATTGTTGATTTAAGATTTAGTGTTAGTTACCAAAAGTTTCACATAACCATAGAAATAATTTGATTGTAATAATCACAGTAACCATAAACATAAACATAGAGGACTTAGAAAGAAACATATAAATAAATTTTGAATAAACGCCCAGATCTATGTAGTTGAAAAAATAAATAGCAAAATATCTTAATTTTTTTTTAACCAAGGAAATGAAATCAAAATGATTTAGTCTTTCTATATTTTTAATATACAATTTATTTCATATGTTCATAAAAAAATATAAAGATTATTATTTAAAACAATAATGGTATTGATAGTAGAATTAAAAAAAATATGAATAAATTACTAATCTTAATAAGAGTTTTAATATAATAATAAGAAACAAAATGTCCAAGTGTCAACATGATTCCGTCCATGTTAATCAATTATCCCCTTATTCTAGGTAACCTTTGTGAGATGTATAGCGGAAAGGATACTATTGATCATCCAAAACATAATTCCAAATAGAATTTGACTTATAACTTTCAAAATATTTTATTTAAAATCACAATTTTTCTAAAAAAGTTTCATTTAATCCTTCTATTTCATTTTTTTTTTTTTTTTATATTCACACCCTTAAATATCATGTCAAAAGTTGGTTTAAATAAAAATTATTTTAAATTTTGAGGCTTAAATGAAACTTACTTAAAACTCTATTGTTTAAATAAAATTATTTGAAACTATAATGATTAAATGAATCGTTTTTAAATATTTTGAGGTTTAAATAACACATACCAAAAACTCTAAGGAAGACTAGGTAATTTATTTAATTTGTTTAATACTTTTTTTTTTTTTTTTTTTTTTTTAAAACTTGGAGGAAAAAAAAAAATAGAATTGATAAGGGTTTCTTTGAATATACTCTCGTGAGATTAGAATTATATATAGTAACAATAAATATATAAAAGCCATGGATTGTTGACCCATATATTTTGTTTAATGAAATCAATTCCTGATTTAAGATTTAGTGTTAGTTAGCAGGATTTAAGATTTAGTGTTAGTTACTAAAAGTTTCATGTAACCATAGAAATAATTTGATAGTACTAATCACAATAACCATAAACAAATAAAAGCCATAAACATACACATAGAGGACTTGGGAAAGAAACACATAAATAAATTTTGAATAAACGGCTAGATCTATGTAGTTGAAAAAATAAATAACAAAATATCTTAATTTTTTTGGTGCCAAAAAAATGAAATCAAAATGATTTAGTCTTTCTATATTTTTAATATACAATTTATTTCATATGTTCATAAAAAAAATATAAATATGATTATTTAAAACAAAAAAAGGTATTGACAGTAGAATTAAAACAACATGAAATAAATTACTAATCTTAATTAAAGTTTTAGTATTATAATAAGAAACAAAATGTCCAAGTGTCAACATGATCCGGGCCATGTTAATCAATCTTTCCCTTATTCTGGGTGACTTCTGTGAGATGTATAGCGGAAAGGATACGAATGATAATCCAAGACTTAATTCCAAATAGAATCTGACTTGTAAATCTCATCCAAATATACGTGTCAAAACTGTTACAACAATTGCTTCGATTATCATAAACAAATTAGCCACTATTATAGTTTTCTTTCGCCCAAACTTATGATTGAGAAACGCGCCAATTATTACACCTGAAATGGTTGCGACAACTGTGGTTGAAATCAAAAAATCAGATAGCTGCTTATTAAGAGACTAAAACTCTTGACGGATATATATCATAACCATAAACAGTACACCTGCACTAAATTCCTAAAAGAAACTCATAAACTTTTCATTAAAAACATGTGTAAAATAGCTTTTAAACTTTAGAGTTTTGGATATTTATGTTTCTTTTAAACTTTTAACTTTCAAAATATTTCATTTAAAATCACAAAGTTTTTAAAAAAGTTTCTTTTAAAACTTCTATTACATTTTATTTTAATTTTGTTATATTCACACCCTTAAATATCATGTCAAAAGTTGGTTTAAATAAACTTTATTTCAAATTTCGAGGCTTAAATGAAACTTACTTAAAACTTTATGGTTTAAATAAAATTATTTGAAACTATAATAATGAAATGTTTTTAAATATTTTGAGGTTTAAATAAAAAATACCAAAAACTCTAAGGATGACTATGTAATTTATTTTATTTGTTTAATACGTGTTTTTTTTTTTTTTTTTTTTTGGTATAAAAAACTATTGATAAGGGTTTCTTTGAATATACTCTCGTGAGATTAGAATTATATATAGTTACAATAAATATATAAAAACCATGGATTGTTGACCCATATATTTTGTTTAATTAAATCAATTGCTGATTTAAGATTTAGTGTTAGTTAGCAGGATTTAAGATTTAGTGTTTGTTACCAAAAGTTTCATGTAACCATAGAAATAATTTGACAGTAATAATCACTATAACCATAAACATAAACATAGAGGACTCAAGAAAGAAACACAAATAAATTTTGAATAAACGCCAAGATCTATGTAGTTGAAAAAATAAATAGCGAAATATCTTAATTTTTTTGGTACCAAAAAAATGAAATCAAAATGATTTAGTCTTTCTATATTTTTAATATACAATTTATTTCATATGTTCATAAAAAAATATAAAGATTATTATTTAAAACAATAAAGGTATTGATAGTAGAATTAAAAAAATATGAATAAATTAGTAATCTTAATAAGAGTTTTAATATAATAATAAGAAACAAAATGTCCAAGTGTCAACATGATTCCGGCCATGCTAATGAATTATCCCCTTATTCTGGGTGACCTTTGTGAGGTGTATAGAGGAAAGGATACTATTGATAATCCAAGACTTAATTCCAAATAGAATCTGACCTATAACTTTCAAAATATTTTATTTAAAATCACAATTTTTTTTTAAAAAAGTTTCACTTAATCCTTCTCTTACATTTTATTTTTATTTCGTTATATTCACAGCCTTAAATATCATGTCAAAAGTTGGTTTAAATAAAAATTATTTCAAATTTAGAGGCTTAAATGAAACTTACTTGAAATAATGTGGTTTAAATAAAATTATTTGAAACTATAATGATTAAATGAAACATTTTTAAATATTTTGAGGTTTAAATAAAACATACCAAAAACTCTAAGGATGACTAGGTAATTTATTTTATTTGTTTAATACATCTTTTTTTTTTTAAATAGAAAAGAATTGATAAGGGTTTCTTTGAATATACTCTTGTGAGATTAGAATTATATATAGTAACAATAAATATATAAAAGTCTTGGATTGTTGACCCAGATATTTTGTTTAATTAAATCAATTGTTGATTTAAGATTTAGTGTTAGTTAGCAGGATTTAAGATTTAGTGTTCGTTACCAAAAGTTTCATGTAACCATAGAAATAATTTGACAATAATAATCACAATGACCATAAACATAAACATAGAGGACTCAAGAAAGAAACACATAAATAAATTTTGAATAAACGCCTTGATCTATCTAGTTGAAAAAATAAATAGCAAAATATCTTAATTTTTTGGGTACCAAAAAAATGAAATCAAAATGATTTAGTCTTTCTATATTTTTAATATACAATTTATTTCATATGTTCATAAAAATATATAAAGATTATTATTTAAAACAAAAAAGGCATTGACAGTAAAATTAAAACAACATGAAATAAATTACTAATCTTAATAAGAGCTTTAGTATAACAATAAGAAACAAAATGTCCAAGTGTCAACATGATCCCAGCTATGTTAATCAATCTTCCCCTTATTCTGGGTGACTTCTGTAAGATGTCTAGCGGAAAGGATATGAATGATAATCCAAGACCTAATTCAAAGTGGAATCTAACCTATAATTCTCATCCAGATATACGTGTCAAAACCGTTACAACAATTGCTTCGATTATCAGAAACAAATCAGCCACTATTATAGTTTTCTTTCACCCAAACTTATGATTGAGAAACGCGCCAGTTATTACACTTGAAATGGTTGCGACAATTGTGGTTGAAATATAAAAGTCAGATAGCTGCTTATTAAGAGAATAAAACTCTTGACAAATATATATCATAACAATAGACAGTACACCTGCACTAAATTCCTAAAAGAAACTCATAAACTTTTCATTAAAAACATGTGTAAAATAACTTTTAAACTTTAGAGTTTTGGATGTTTATGTTTCTTTTAAACTTTTAACTTTCAAAATATTTCATTTAAAATCACAAAGTTTTTTAAAAAGTTTCTTTTAAACCTTCTATTACATTTTTTTTTTTTTATATTCACACCCTTAAATATCATGTCAAAAGTTGGTTTAAATAAACTTTATTTCAAAATTTCAGGCTTAAATGAAACTTACTTAAAACTCTATGGTTTAAATAAAATTATTTGAAACTATAATGATTAAATGAAACGTTTTTAAATATTTTAAGATTTAAATAAAACATACCAAAAACTCCAAGGATGACTAGGTAATTTATTTTATTTGATTAATATGTCCTCTTTTTTTTTTTTTTTGTATAAAAAAAAATTGATACAGGTTTCTTTGAATATACTCTCGTGAGATTAGAATTATTTATAGTAACAATAAATATAAAAAAGTCATGGATTGTTGACCCAGATATTTTGTTTAATTAAATCAATTGTTGATTTAAGATTTAGTGTTAGTTAGCAGGATTTAAGATTTAGTGTTAGTTATCAAAAGTTTCACGTAACCATAGAAATAATTTGACAGTAATAATTACAATAACCATAAACATAAACATAGAGGACTCAAGAAAGAAACATATAAATAAATTTTGAATAAACGCCTAGATCTATGTAGCTTAAAAAATAAATAGCAAAATATCTTAATTTTTTTTTGTCCCAAAAAAATGAAATTAAAATGATTTAGTCTTTCTATATTTTTAATATAAAATTTATTTCAAATGTTCATAAAGAAATATAAAGATTATTATTTAAAACAATAACGGTATTGACAGTAGAATTAAAAAAAAATGAATAAATTACTAATCTTAATAAGAGTTTTAATATAATAATAAGAAACAAAATGTCCAAGTGTCAACATCATTCTGTCCATGTTAATCAATTATCCCCTTATTCTAGGTGACCTTTGTGAGATGTATAGCGGAAAGGATACTATTGATAATCCCAGACATAATTCCAAATAGAATGTGACCTATAACTTTCAAAATATTTTATTTAAAATCACAATTTTTTTTTTATTTTATATATATATATATATATTCAAACCCTTAAATCATGTCAAAAGTTGGTTTAAATAAAAATTATTTCAAATTTTGAGGCTTAAATTAAACTTACTTAAAACTCTATTGTTAAAATAAAATTATTTGAAACTAGAATGATTAAATGAAACGTTTTTAAGTATTTTGAGGTTTAAATAACACATACCAAAAACTCTAAGGAAGACTAGGTAATTTATTTTATTTGTTTAATACGATTTTTTTTTTTTTTTTGTATAACTTGGAGGAAAAAATAAATAAATAAATAAAAGAATTGATAAGGGTTTTTTTGAATATACTCCTGTGAGATTAGAATTATATATAGTAACAATAAATATATAAAAAACATGGATTTTTTACCCATATATTTTGTTTAATTAAATCAATTGCAGATTTAAGATTTAGTGTTAGTTACTGAAAGGTTCATGTAACCATAGAAATAATTTGACAGTACTAATCACAATAACCATAAACAAATAAAATCATAAACATACACATAGAGGACTTGGGAAAGAAACACATAAATAAATTTTGAATAAACGGCTAGATCTTTGTAGTTGAAAAAATAAATAACAAAATAACTTAATTTTTGGGTACCAAAAAAATGAAATCAAAATGATTTAGTCTTTCTGTATTTTTAATATACAATTTATTTCATATGTTCATAAAAAAATATAAAGATTATTATTTAAAACAAAAAAGGTATTGACAGTAGATTTAAAACAACATGAAATAAATTACTAATCTTAATAAGAGTTTTAATATAATAATAAGAAACAAAATGTCCAAGTGTCAACATGATCCCGACCATGTTAATCAATCTTCCCCTTATTCTAGATGACTTCTATGAGATCTATAGTGGAAATGATATGAATGATAATCCAAGACTTAATTCCAAGTAGAATCTAACCTATAATTCTCATCCAGATATACGTGTGAAAACCATTACAATAATTGCTCCGATTATCATGAACAAATCAGCGACTAATACAGTTTTCTTTCGCCCAAACTTATAATTGAGAAACGCGCCAATTATTACACTTGAAATTGTTGCAACAACTGTGGTTGAAATCAAGAAATCAGATAGCTGCTTATTAAGAGACTAAAACTCTTTACGGATATATATCATAACAATAAACAGTATACCTGCACTAAATTCAACAAAGAAACTCATAAACTTTCATTAAAAACATGTATAAAATAGCTTTTAAACTTTAGAGTTTTGGGTGTTTTTGTTTCTTTTAAACTTTTAACTTTCAAAATATTTCATTTAAAATCACAAAGTTTTTTAAAAAGTTTCATTTAAACCTTCTAGTACATTTTATTTTTATTTTGTTATATTCACACCCTTAAATATCATGGCAAAAGTTGGTTTAAATAAAATTTATTTCAAATTTTGAGGCATAAATGAAACTTACTAAAAACTCTATGGTTTAAATAAAATTATTTGAAACTATAATGATTAAATGAAACGTTTTTAAATATTTTGAGGTTTAAATAAAACATAGCAAAAACTCAAAGGATGACTAGGTAATTTATTTTATTTCTTTAATACGTGTTTTTTTTTTTTTTTTTTTTTTTAATTGGTGGAAAAAAAAAAAAAAAAGAATTGATAAGGGTTTCTTTGAATATACTCTCTTGAGATTAGAATTATATATCATAACAATAAATATAGAAAGATCATGGATTGTTGACCCATATATTTTGTTTAATTAAATCAATTGGTTATTTAAGATTTAGTGTTAGTTAGCTAGATTTAAGATTTAGTGTTAGTTATCAAAAATTTCATGTAACCATAGAAATAATTTGACAATACTAATCACAATAACATAAACAAATAATAACCATAAACATGAACATAGAGGACTCGAGAAAGAAACACATAAATAAATTTTGAATAAACGCCTAGATCTATGTAGTTGAAAAAATAAATAGCAAAATATCTTAATTTTCTTGGTACCAAAAAAATGAAATCAAAATGATTTAGTCTTTCTATATTTTTAATATACAATTTATTTCATATGTTCATAAAAAAAATATAAAGATTATTATTTAAAACAAAAAAGGTATTGACAGTAGAATTAAAACAACATGAAATAAATTACTAATCTTAATAAGAGTTTTAATATAATAACAAGAAACAAAATGTCCAAGTGTCAACATGATCCCGGCCATGTTAATCAATCTTCCCCTTATTCTGGGTGACTTCTATGAGATGTATACCGGAAACATTACAAAGAATAATCCAAGACTTAATTCCAAGTAGAATCTGACCTATAATTCTCATCCAGATATACGTGTCAAAACTGCAATAATAAATGCTCCGATTATCAGAAACAAATATGATGCCCCGCACTACCTAGCATTATAAATTAATTATATAATAGTCAAATATATTATGATGTAAATTATTGACAAGTGACTAGTGAAATAGTGAGGAATATAGTCATGCTACATGATTAATGTTAGTAATAATAAACATGCATATATGTTAATGGCATGTAGGATAATTAGTAATTGTAAGTTAGTTATTAGATGATTAATTAAGGTTAAGCTAATTAAGAGTATTAAAGATTAATGGTGTTAAGTTAAGATAATGCATGTTAATGGCCGAGTGAACCAATAAGAGTTGGACACATGGAATCTACTAGCAAACCTCCACCCTCTTATAATTGACACTTGGACTCCACTAATTAAATCTTACACTCTTACAAAATGACATGTGTAATGCACTAGCCTAATTTTTTTCCTCTAGAACCGGCCATGCATTGCTCTTCTCATTTCATTTCATTGTTCAAGAAGAAAGAAAGGAAAAGAGAGAGAGAAGCTCTCCTTCTGCTGGCCGAAAACCCCTTGGAGGAAAAACCTCCATATTTGCTCTCCTTCAAGCTTCACTCCATCAAGAAAAGGACATCTCTTGTTAGGGCTTACATTCCCAACATTTAGAAAGTAAATTCCTCAAATTCTCTAGGGTTCCATGGAGTTTAATTGGGGTTTAAACTGAAATTTCATGCATGTGATAGATTAGGTGAAATCTTAGCTTTCATGTATGTTTTGAAATGGGTATAGTTGAAATTGTTGGTTGATCTTCATGATTCTTACACTTTGAGGTTATGGGTTTGTAGAAATATGATTTTAGGTTAAGGAAAATGAATTTTTATGGACATGCATGTGGGATTTGAAGTGGTAATTGCTGGAATTTTAGATTGAGCATGAGGTTTGGTGATTCCATGTTGGTTTCTTACAATTGATGATGGAATTGTTGTTATATGTGGATTTATATGGCTTGTATGTTCTGTGTGTGATGGATTACATTGATGTTTGACTTGATTTGGTACTGCATGTGTTGGATTTAGGAGGATTGTTGGCTAATGGTTGATGGGTTTTAAGTTTCTAGAGGAAAATGTAACCTGTCTCTGCTTCCTGTAGTGAACAGAAAGTTGCACGAAATTCTGGGAGTTTTCTAAAATAGGAATGAGGAAACGGTTTTCTCTAAGGTAATCTATCATATGTCTAGGTTATGTATATGAAATTTCATAGAAAAATATTGAGTTTGGTAATTATTTGTTATTTTACAAGAAAACTGTGCAAATCTGTCCATTTGACAGATTCTGTGTTTGTCGGTGTGAAATTGCATAATAAATCCAATATTTGGAATTTAAGTGATTGGAGTATGTTTCTGGAACCCTAGGATGCATATGGTATTTATGGAATTAACCCCATACAATTTTAGCAAATAAGAAATTGTGGGTACTGATCTAAAGTTACCTTCAAAACTGTGCTGGCAGATTTGGGTCTTCTGTCTTGGTTGAATTTTATAATTTTTTATAAAACTCAAATAGAGCTGTAATTTTTAAGTAATGTACTAGACATATAATAGAACAAGTAAATGAAATATCAAGGAAATTTGATAGTGAATGGATAGTTAAATTCACTATTCAAATGGACTTCCTTGTTGTGGGACAGAACCTTTATTTCCTGAAAGAATGAGACTTTGACAAATTTACTCTTGCAATTGGATGATTTATTTGGGTTGATATTTTATGTGCAGGGCCAATTGCATGTTTATTGTCTAGGTGAATTTTATTATGCATTGATTTCACTATTTGGTATTATAAAGAAAGTTATGAGCCATGTAACTACAGTTTCTGCATTAGTGCCTTAGAAACAATGTGTGATTGCTTGAAGTATGTTGTATTTGGTATTATAATTATGAGGTTGGTTAGCCTTGGATGCCTTCAATATGTTGATTGGGATTTGGGGTTGCGAAAGGGTTTAGGACAGTTTTAAGCTAAGTATTGGAAAAATTAGTAATTAGTATTTCCCTTGGTTTAGGAGAATCTGAAGACAATAGGTGAGACTACAGGCTTGCTTGAGACTCTGGTTCAGGTTCTGCTACAATGTACAGGTAAGGGAATGTGCCATGAAAATTTAAAAGTCCATGTTTTAAGAATATATCTATATATGTTTTATCAATACTTTCAGTAAACTCAGTTCAATACTTGTTTATAAAGAAAACGTGCATTGATTTAGAAACAGTTTTGAGTTTGTATAGTTAAGACAGATTTTAAAAGCAAGCTGTAGATATGCTATGAATTTTGGCTTAGTAAGGCAAGAGAGAGACTGAAAAATAAACAAGCATGATATGTTTTATGAATACCTAAAACAGTTTTGAGTATGATGCCATGTAGACTGACAACCCAAGGCCACGAGGAGACCGTATGCCCTAAAGACATGGCAGCAGAAAGGCCACGAGGGGTTTTATTCCCTGTAAATTGGCAACAAGTAAGGCCACGAGGGGTTGTATTTCCTGAAGATATGGCAATCTAGGCCACGAGGGGATCTTCGGATCTTTGTCGACTGGTGTAGACACCTCATTTTGCTACCTATGTGACCTAAAAATACAAATTAGGATCATTTTCCAAAATACATCCAAAGAACGAAGCATACAACTTCTCTAAAACAATTTTGACCATTCAATTGACAAATTGACTGATTAAACAAATCTCCACTTCAAAATACTCAAAGCAACATGTCACAAGCCCAAATCAGACCAAAAGTGCAAATGTTATGATCAATTGAAGATTTAACGGATAGAGTGCATAATGATTTAATAATTCCGGGTACATAGGATTAATCCAAACTAATTATTATTGGTCCATTAATTGGGTTGATTTTAATTAATGAGGTGTAAACGTCTCATTGGCCTATAATGATAAATAATTATGGACTCTACTACGTTAGATAATATTAGTTTAAATTGGATAAATAGTATGATTAATTAATTAAAATATAAGGATTAATTGAAATAAATCAATTCAAATATTTTAAAAGGATTAAGAAGATCACTATTATATCTGGTGTTTATCATAAAAAGTTGGACAAAATTGAACAAACAAATAAATACAAAAAAGAAGCTGAAAACGCTTTTTAAAACTCAAAGTACCAACCGACACTTTGATTGGGATTTGAAGTACCGGCCAGCACTTCAAGCTTGTATTCAGCACTTTGATTGGGGTTTGAAGTACCGGCCGGCACTTCAAGCTTGTATTCGGCACTTTAATCCCCAATCCGGTACTTCAAGCACATTTCGAAGTACCGATCGACACATTGAACCACTAATCCGGCACTTCGAACTTGGAGCACGTTTTTTGATCCCAAAATTATCCCTAAAGTTGAATTTTGAATTGTCACACATCCAAGTCAGTTTACAGCTGGTAGAGGATAAGGAATAGGGAAAATAAAAAATACAAAGTTAAATAGAAGATATCTTATCGTTTGTTTGGCTATAAAAAGAAAAGAAGAGATAAGTTACAAAGGTCCCAAAAGTTTGAGCTTTAAAGAGAATTCTAGATCATTCTGCGTAAGATTTCTAAAGCATAAAACACCTCTAAAGAATCCAGCATCAAAAGACAGAGAAAAGCTCCAACAAAAATCCTCTTTGGATATTCTACGGCGAAGCTCTGTTCACGTGTACCTTGAAGACCATCAAGGAATCATCATTGGAGTTCTCTTTTGCAGCTGGGCAGTATACAAACTCCACACAACAGCTCATTTGATCTTTACTCTTTATTCCTTTTCAAGGTTTTCCAATATTGATTATTCTTTGTGTCTTCTATTAACCAACTTCTTGATTGCAGCCAAAGTTGAACATAACTCTGGTGATTCTAAAGCAATCACCAAGATCTTCTTGCACATGCATGTAGGTAAACATTCTTTACTGAATTCCTTTATTTGTTTGCCTATTCACATGATGATGACGATAACATGCCTTTTCATATGTAAATGATTTAATAAAAGAACTTGAACCTTTAAAAGAAATTCTATGGTGAACTATGTTTTTGTACATTGAAATATTTGTTTTGGCCAAGCTTTATCCTAGAAGATCGATTTTAATCGGGCAAAACAAGGTTCTTACACCTTCTCGTTTTGTAACCAAGCTCCCGAGCCTAGTCTTGAACGTTCTAGATTAGTTTCTTTATGAATGTAATTTTCTATTTTACTATACTGTATTTAGGAAGCATTCAAATGTAATTTTCTTAGATTGTATCTAGGAACAAACTTTTGCTATGTAATTTTTTGTTTTGGACACTCAGTTGTAATCATACAATCCAAATTGAATAAAAGAGAGGTATTTTTCTCAAAGAATTTTCTTGTTTTTCTTTCTTGTAAAAATAAGTGGCGACTCTACTGTAACATCACCTTTACTCTAGAGGGATGATCATTTGTTAGTTGGGTCACACTTTGAGACCCATTTGACCCTCGGGTCGTGATTCTCTCAATGGTGACTCCACTGGGGACATGTAGTGGGCTTAGCTTCGAAATTAGGATGGGCTTGGCCAAGCCTTATTATTTCTTTATACTTGTTTGATTTTAAAGGCTTTCTTTATAATATGTTTCATGCATCATCTTGTGTGGGCCTTAAAAAAACATATACATGTGTGAAGCTCAGAAGCCACGGTAGTTCTATCCATGGATCATAGTTTTCCTAGACCTGGGTACCTATGGTGAAGCTACCAGCCCATAGTGCAATATTGACTATGATCCTTCTTAGTCAATACGTTAAAGGATAAACTATATCGCTTGGACCAACGTGGCATTCCTATGTCACAAGTTGGGAGATACGACGTCCTAGCTCTTGGGTTCCCTACAAGCCCACCTTCTACCCATGTAGAAGCCCATTAGAATTATCCCTTAGGTGCGGTCCATTAAGTACATACATGCTTGTTTGAACCCACTATCATTGCTTGCACTTGAATGAACTTTGTTTGCTACGAATGAGCCAAATCCAACGTTTGGGCCCATTACAAGCCTTTATTTGAACCATGTTTTCCATTGATGAGCCCATGCTCCAACACTTGGGTTCATCATAGATAAAATCTTAAAGCCCTACAAGTACTTACAGTTAAGGATCATCAAAGATAACTACAAGTTCATAAGCTTCAAAGGATCAAGCCTACAAGTCCAAAAGCTTCAATGGTACAATCCCACAAGCTTCAAAGGACAAGTTCACAAGTTTCAAAGGATCAAGCCCACAAGCCCACAAGCT
>BKZX01029924.1:244530-264074 GCA_014362285.1 Fagus crenata | reverse complement strand
TTCAAAGGATCAAGCCCACAAGCCCACAAGCTTCAAAGGTACAATCCTACAAGCTTCAAAGGATGAAGCCCACAAGCCCACAACCTTCAAAGGTACAATCCCACAACCTTCAAAGACAAGTTCACAAACTTCAAAAGGATCAAACCTAAAATCCCAAAAACTTCAAAGACAAGTTCACAAGCTTCAAAGGATTAAACCCACAAGTTCACAAGATTCAAGAGCTAAAGCCTACAACACTCAAACTTGAAGGCTCCAAAGCTTAAGTTCAAAGCCCACCAAGCCGTGGCCCACAACAACGAGTTTGAAGGCTTTAAAGCTCAAGTTCAAAGCTCACTAAGCAGTGGCCCACAACAATAAGTTTCAAATATTTGAAAACCAAGTTCCAGCCCACCAAAAGGCCACAAAAGCCCAATCTCCAAAACAATCTCCCATTTAGCCATAAAACTTCACCATAATCCATGCTCCACAAAAGGCCCAACAAACCCATTTCCAAAAGGCCCCACAAGCCCAATTTCTCATACAATTTCCTACCCCACATCTACCAAAAGGCCCCACAAGCCCAATTTCTCAAACAACTACCTACCCCACATCTACCAAAAGGCCCCACAAGTCCAATTTCTTAAATAGTCACTCACTTACCAAAAACTTCACCATTTCCCATACTCTACAAAAGGCCACGCAAAGCCCAAAACCCTAAAAGGTCAGTTCAATCTCAGGTTCGCATAAGAAAACAATTCTACAAAGATCACAAGCCTACAAGATTCAAGATTCGAAATCAAGGTCATGAAGGTCACACAAGCCTCTTCCTCCAACAAGATTAATCCATAGGTTTCCCCTACGTCAACAGCCCACAAGGACATCTGAATTTTTTCAGCAAATCATCATTTGGTGTTACATTTCTTAATATTGGTTGTGTGATTTTCATTTGAATTTCTTTGTTTGTCCTACTGATGTATAACATGAAACTTTGAATAAAAAAAAAAAAAAAAAAAAACATCTTTTAAAGATCAAGAATCTCCAACTTTGCACCAAAGATCACTAATCGAAAATTGAAAAGACAAAAGGTAATCAACAATTCACAAAAAGCTCAATGAACCAAAAATTGAATCACGCCTTAAACAGTTAAAATTCACAAAATGAATCACACCTTAAATGGTTAAACATCACCAATCGAATCATAACCCACATGGTTAAAATTCACTTAATTGAATCACACCTTACATGGTTAAAATTTACTCACCTTAAATGGTTAAAATTTACCAAATTGAATCACACCTCAAATGTTAAAATTCACCAATCGAATCACACCTCACATGGTTAAAATTCACTCACACCTCAAACAGTTAAAATTCACTCACACCTCACAAAATTAAAATTCACCCATTACACCTCAAATGGTTAAAATTTGCATCCAATTGAATCACACCTCAAACGGTTAAAATTTGCACAAAATTGAATCAGACTTTAAACGATGAAGTTCATTCAAATTCATTCACACCTAACATAGTTGAAATTTCACACTAATTGAATCGCACCTTAAACAGGTTAAAATTTACACTAAATTGAATCACACCTCAAATGGTTAAAATTCACAAAAAACTCAATGAGCCCAAATTTCATGTAACCATAGAAATAACTGGACAGTACTAATCACAATAACCATAAACAAATAATAACCATAAACATAAACATAGAGGACATGGGAAAGAAACACATAAATAAATTTTGAATAAACGCCTAGATCTATGTAGTTGGAAAATAAATAGCAAAATATCTTAGTTTTTGTGGTACCAAAAAAATAAAATCAAAATGATTTACTCTTTCTATATTTTTAATATACAATTTATTTCATATATTCATAAAAAAATATAAAGATTATTATTTAAAACAAAAAAGGTATTGACAGTAGAATTAAAACAACATGAAATAAATTACTAATCTTAATAAGAGTTTTAATATAATAATATGAAACAAAATGTCCAAGTGTCAACATGATCCCGACCATGTTAATCAATCTTCCCCTTATTCTGGGTGACCTCTGTGAGATGTATACCAGAAAGCATATGAATGATAATCCAAGACTTAATTCCAAGTAGAATCTGACCTATAATTCTCATCCAGATATACGTGTCAAAACCATTATAACAATTGCTCTGATTATCAGAAACAAATCAGCCACAATGATAGTTTTCTTTCACCCAAACTCATAATTGAGAAACGCGCCAGCTATTACACCTGAAATGGTTGCCACAACTGTGATTAAAATTAAGAAATCAGATATGCTTATTAAGAGACTAAAACTCTTGACGAATGTATATCATAACAATAGACTCATCTACACTAAATTTCAATAAGAAACTCATAAACTTTTCATTAAAAACATGTGTAAAATAGCTTTTAAACTTTAGAGTTTTGGATATTTATGTTTCTTTTAAACTTTTAACTCTCAAAATATTTCATTTAAAATCACAAAGTTTTTAAAAAGTTTCATTTAAACCTTGTATTACATTTTATTTTTATTTTGTTATATTCACACCCTTAAATATCATGTCAAAAGTTGGTTTAAATAAAAGTTATTTCAAATTTTGAGGCTTAAATGAAACTTACTTAAAACTCTATGGATTAAATAAAATTATTTGAAACTATAATGATTAAATGAAATGTTTTTAAATATTTTGAGGTTTTATTTGTTTAATACGTGTTTTTTCTTCTTCTTTTTTTTCTTTCTTTTTTTTTTTTTTTTTTTTTTGTATAACTTGGAGGAAAAAAAAAAAAAAATTTGATAAGGGTTTCTTTGAATATACTCTCGTGAGATTAGAATTATATATAGTAACAATAAATATATAAAGGTCATGGATTGTTGACCCATATATTTTGTTTAATTAAATCAATTGCTTATTTAAGATTTAGTGTTAGTTAGCAGGATTTAGGATTTAGTGTTAGTTACCAAAAATTTCAGGTAATCATAGAAATAATTTGACAGTACTAATCACAATAACCATAAACATAAACATAGAGGACTCGAGAAAGAAACACATAAATAAATATTGAATAAACGCCTAGATCTATGTAGTTGAAAAATAAATAGTAAAATATCTTAATTTTTTTTATACCAAAAAAATGAAATCAAAATGATTTAGTCTTTCTATATTTTTAATATACAATTTATTTCATATGTTCATAAAAAAAAAATATAAAGATTATTATTTAAAACAATAAAGGTATTGACAGTAGAATTAAAACAACATGAAATAAATTACTAATCTTAATAAGAGTTTTAATATAATAATAAGAAACAAAATGTCCAAGTGTCAACCTGATCCCAGCCATGTTAATCAATCTTCCCCTTATTTTGGGTGACTTTTGTGAGATGTATACCGGAAACGATACTAAAAATAATCCAAGACTTAATTCCAAGTAGAATCTGACTTATAATTCTCATCCAGATATATGTGTCAAAACCGCTATAACAAATGCTTTGATTATCAGAAACAAATCAGCCATTATGATAGTTTTCTTTTGCGCAACCTTATGAGTGAGAAACGTGCCAGTTATTATACATGAAATGGTTGTGACAACTATGGTGGAAACCAAGAAATTAGATAGCTGCTTATTTAGACACTAAAACTCTTGACGAATATACATCATAACAATAGACTGTACACTTGCATTAAATTACAAAAAGAAATTCATAAACTTTTTATTAAAAAAAAAGTGAAAAATAGCTTTTAAACTTTAGAGTTTTGGATATTTATGTTTCTTTTAAACTTTTAACTTTCAAAATATTTCATTTAAATCGCAAAGTTTTTTAAAAGGTTTCATTTAAACCTTCTAATACATTTTTTGTTTTTGAGGCTTAAATGAAACTTAAAACTCTATGGTTTAAATAAAATTATTGGAAACTATAATGATTAAATGAAATGTTTTTAAATATTTTGAGGTTTAAAAAAAACATAGCAAAAACTCTAAGGATGGCTTGGTGATTTATTTTATTTGTTTAATACGTTTTTTTTTTTTTTTTATTTAACTTGCAGGAAAAAAAAAAAATGATAAGGGTTTCTTTGAATATACTCTCGTGAGATTAGAATTATATATAGTAACAATAAATGTAGAAAGGTCATGGATTGTTGACCAATATATTTTGTTTAATTAAATCAATTGCTTATTTAAGATTTAGTATTAGTTAGCTAGATTTTGGATTTGGTGTTAGTTACCAAAAATTTCATGTAACCATGGAAATAATTGGACAATACTGATCACAATAACCATAAACATAAACATAGAAGACTCGGGAAAGAAACACATAAATAAATTTTGAATAAACGCCTAGATCTATGTAGTTGAAAAATAAATAGCAAAATATCTTAATTTTTTTGGTACCAAAAAAATGAAATCAAAATGATTTAGTCTTTCTATATTTTTAATATACAATTTATTTCATATATTCATAAAAAAAAAAATATAAAGATTATTATTTAAAACAAAAAAGGTATTGACAGTAGAATTAAAACAACATGAAATAAATTACTAATCTTAATAAGAGTTTTAATATAATAATAAGAAACAAAATGTCCAAGTGTCAACATGATCCCGACCATGTTAATCAATCTTCCCCTTATTCTGGGTGACTTTTGTGAGATGTATACCGGAAAGGATATGAATGATAATCCAAGACTTAATTCCAAGTAGAATTTGACCTATAATTCTCATCCAAATATACGTGTCAAAACCGTTATAACAATTGCTCTAATTATCAGAAACAAATCAACCACTATGATAGTTTTCTTTCGCCCAAACTTATGAATGAGAAACGCGCCAGCTATTACACCTGACATGGTTGCCACAACTGTGGTTGAAATCAAGAAATCAGATAGCTGCTTATTAAGAGACTAAAACTCTTGACGAATATATATCATAACAATAGACTCACCTACACTAAATTCCAATAAGAAACTCATAAACTTTTCTTTAAAAACATGTGTAAAATAGCTTTTAAACTTTAGAGTTTTGGATATTTATGTTTCTTTTAAACTTTTAGCTTTCAAAATATTTCATTTAAAATCACAAAGTTTTTTAAAAGGTTTCATTTAAACCTTGTATTACATTTTATTTTTATTTTGTTATATTCACACCCTTAAATATCATGTCAAAAGTTGGTTTAAATAAAATTTATTTCAAATTTTGAGGCTTAAATGAAACTTACTTAAAACTCTATGGTTTAAATAAAATTATTTGAAACTATAATGATTAAATGAAACATTTTTAAATATTTTGAGGTTTAAATAAAACATACCAAAAACTCTAAGGATGGCTAGGTAATTTATTTTATTTGTTTAATACGTCTTTTTTTTTTTTTTTTTTTTTTTTTAAATAAGAGGAAAAAAAAAAAAAAAAAGAATTGATAAGGGTTTCTTTGAATACACTCTCATGAGCTTAGAATTATATATAATAACAATAAATATAGAAAAGTCCCGGATTGTTGGCCCAGATTTTGTGTTTAATTAAAATAATTGCTAATTTAAGATTTAGTGTTAGTTAGCAAAAGTTTCATGTCTCCACAGAAATAATTTGACAATACTAATCACAATAAGCATAAACAAATAATAGAACAATAATCATAATCATAAATATAAACATAGAGGACTCGGGAAAGAAACATATAATTAAAATTTGAATAAACGCCTTGATATAGGTTGTTGAAAAAACAAATAGCAAAATATCTTAATTTTTTTGGTACCAAAAAAATGATAGCAAAATGATTTAGTCTTTCTATATTTTTAATATACTATTTATTTCCTATGTTCATAAAAAAATATAAAGATTATTATTTAAAACAATAAAGGTATTGATAGTAGAATTAAAAAATATGAATAAATTACTAATCTTAATAAGAGTTTTAATATAATAATAAGAAACAAAATGTTCAAGTGTTAACATGATTCTGGCCATGTTAATCAATTATCCCCTTATTCTGGGTGACCTTTGTGAGATGTATAGCGGAAAGGATACTATTGATAATCCAAGACTTAATTCCAAATAGAATCTGACCTATAACTTTCAAAATATTTTATTTAAAATCACAATTTTTTTTTTTAGAAAGTTTCATTTAATCCTTCTATTACATTTTATTTTTATTTTGTTATATTCACACCCTTAAATATCATGTCAAAAGTTGGTTTAAATAAAAATTATCTCAAGTTTTGAGGCTTAAATGAAACTTACTTAAAACTCTATAGTTTAAATAAAATTATTTGAAACTACAAGTATTAAATGAAACGTTTTTAAAAATTTTGAGGTTTAAATAAAACATGCAAAATACTCTAAGGATGAAAAAGTAATTTGTCAAACAACAAAAACAAAAGCCATAAACGCGATGAAAAGCGGAAAAAATAAAATTGAATCGAATAATATAAAAAATAAGTCATCTTGGTGTTGTAACCAAGAGTGAGCGCAGCATGGCAAGCACAAAATGGCAGAAACCATACCTTTGGTATCCCTAAAACCATCTTTGTTACCAAAAATAAAAACATAAAATAAAATTAAAGTAAGAAAGAATTATAAATTTATAACTATTAAATAAATTAATTAAAAAAAATTGCGATTCAAGGGAAATCTCTTAAATGGATCTAAAGAATTATTAGGTTTTTTTTCTTTTATTGTTTAATATGTCATTTTTTTTTATTTTTTTTTTTGGGTATAACTTGGGGAAAAAAAATTTTTGATAAGGGTTTCTTTAAATATACTCTCGTGAGCTTAGAATTATACATAGTAACAATAAATACAGAAAAATCCTAGATTGTTGACCAAGATTAAGTGTTTGATTAAAACAATTGCTGATTTAAAATTTAGTGCAAAAGATTCGTGTATTCATAGAAATAATTTGACAGTACTAATCACAATAAACATAAACAAAATAATAATCATAATCGTAAATATAAATATAGGAAATGCTGGAAAGAAACACATAAATAACTATGAATAAACGCCTTGATCCAGGTAGTTGAAAAAGAAAAGCCAAATATCTTAATTTTTTTTTGTTCCAAAAAAATCATAGCAAAATGATTTTGTCTTTCTATATTTTTAATATACTATTTATTTCATATGATCATAACAAAAATACAAAGATTATTATTTTTTTAAAAAAAAGAAGGCATTGATAGTAGAATTAAAACAATATGAAATAAATTACTAACGATAATACGAGTTTGACTATAATAATAAGAAATAAAATGTTCAAGTGTCAACATGATCCCGACCATGTTAATAAATCTTCCCCTCATTCTGGGGGGACCATTTTGATAAATATAGCGGACTACAGACGAATGATCATTCAAGGCTAATTCCAAATAGAATCTGGCCTATGATTATCATCCATATATCTCGTGCTAGTATTGCTACTACCATTGCTTCGATTCCCTGCAACAAATCATATCATTTCTTAGCCCAAACTTATTATTGAGAAACACCCCAATGATGGCACATAAAATCGTTGCGACAACTGTGCTTGAAATCAATAAATCAGATAGTTGTTTATATAGAGAATGAAACTCTTAGTAGATATGTATTATAGCAATGCACTGTACACCTCCACTCAAATCCAAAAAGAAAACTACAAACATTTCATTAAAATCAAGTGTAAAATATTTCCTTTAAACCATTAACTTTCAAAATATTTCATTTAAAATCACAAAGTTTTTTAAAAAGTTTCATTTAAACCTTCTATTACATTTTATATATATATATATATATATATATATATATTCACACCCTTAAACATCGTGTAAAAAGTTGGTTTAAATAAAATTTATTTCAAATTTTGTGACTTAAATGAAACTTACTTAAAAATCTATGATTTAAATAAAATTATTTGAAACTATAAGGATTAAATGAAATATTTTTAAAAATTTTGAGGTTTAAATAAAACATACAAAAAACACTAAGTATGAAAATGTAATTTACTAAACAATAAAAACAAAAACCATCAACGCAACAAAAAGTGGAAAAAATAAAATTGAAACGAATAATGAAAAAAATAAGTTGTATGCGTATTGTAACTGTTAAGGAATAGATTCCATTGTATCCCATATTGCTTAGATGTGTTTATTATTATTTGCAGTTGTCCTATAAATAGGACTTCACACAAATATTGTAAACACACCGTGAATATAATAAAGATATAGCGTATTGGTTATATCCTGTGAACGTAGACTCACATAGCCGAACCACGTGAAACCCTAGCCTCCACTATCTCTTCTCTATCTCTCTAAATATTTATCCATTATTATTTGTTTTAGATTTAGGTTTTCCACATGGTATCAGAGCCCTAAAGCTCTCATGAGCCATCTTGATCCTTCCGCTTCTGCACCGTTCCTCATAACATCCAGCCAATCCTTTCTCATCACAAGATTTCAAGCTTTCCATAAACTGATCACACAGATCAGTCCCAAACCTAAAGATCAAAAAAACCAAATTTTTCTGATCACCTTTAGCCACCTCATGCACCGCCACGCACGGCAAAAGGCTTTGGATTACTCATTCACGCGCTGCTGTACACCACGCTTCAGATCTGCATCTTATAGCCACCGATTCAAGTGGCAACCACCTTCAATCAATAGATCGAAAGCCAATCTACTCAAATTCACAAAAATCGAGGCAATCGAAGTCTACACGCGCTGGTTGAAGTTTTGGAAGTTCGAACCACACGCCTCCATCTATCGGTTCGTGCCACGTCAACCCTACCCGTATTTTTGACCCGCAGTTCGACCCACGGTTCGTTTTGACCCGATCCGTGACCTATTATTTTTTATTTTTTTATTTTCATTAAATTAAAAAAAAAATCCAAAATTTCAAAATTCAAAAAAAAAAAAAAAGAAAACTGGCTGCGACCAGTGAGAAAAAAAAAAATAGTCATTTTATTTTATGTTTTGCTTGCATTATTTTTATTTATTTTTGTTTGCAATATTCAAAAAAAAAATTGTGGGATAATTGTTTGATTCTATCTTCATAAGCTGAGATCGAGCCAAGCCTTCGAGCCACTGAACTGAGATCCCGAGCCTAGACCATTTCAAGATCCCAATCTCTAAGTCACTAAGTAGTGATTCAAGCCATTGAGCTATGATCTGTCCAAGTCAAGCTCTAAGTCCCCAAGCCAAAATCTGAGCTATTGAGCCTCTGAGCCGAGATCTGAGCCATCAACCCGAGATACGAGCCAAGACGAGTTAAGCCAAGATATTTGAGTTATTCTTTTGTTACCAAACTCAAAGGTTCCATTCCAATTACACCTTGAGTTTAAGGAGGAATGTTAAGAAATAAATTCCATTGTATCCTACATTGCTTAGATGTGTTTATTATTATTTACAGTTGTCCTATAAATAGGACCTCACACAAATATTGTAAACATACCGTGAATATAATAAAGATGTAATGTATTGGCTACATCCTGTGGACGTAGGCTCACATAGCCAAATCACGTGAAACCCTAGCCTCCACTATCTCTTCTATATCTCTTTAAATATTCCTCCATTATTATTTGCTTTAGATTTAGGTTTTTCACAATAACAAAGAGTGAGGGCAACAAGGCAAGCACAAAATGATAGAAAACATACCCACGGTATCCCTAAAACCATCTTTGTTGACAAAAAGAAAAACTTAAAATAAAATAAAAGTAAGAAATCATTATAACTAGGGTAAAATGCATCTACACTCCTTAAACTTTGAAGTGGTTGCACTTAGACTCCCTGTACTTTGAGTTTAGTCAATTTACTACTCAAACTTTGGATATGTACCACATAGACTCATTTGTTAATTTTTTGTCCAAAATACCCTTAAGTGGCTCACATGAGAAAAAGAGAGAGAGAGAGAGAGAGAGAGAGAGAGAGAGAGAGAGAAACTCAAGTTGATTTTTTTTTTTTTTTCATGTGAGCCATTTAAGGGCATTTTGGACAAAAAAATTAACAAATGAGTCTATATGGCACATATCCAAAATTTGAGTAGTAAATTAGTTAAACTCAAAGTACAGGAGGTCTAAGTGCAACCTCTTCAAAGTTCAAGGGGTGTAGATGCATTTTACCCTTTATAATTATTGAATAAATAATTTTTTTTTAAAAAATTGTTATTCTTATTTGCATAATGAAACTTTCTCCTGGACGCCACCGGTGGATGTAGGCTTTAAGCCAAACCACGTAAATCATTGTGTTCCGTTTGTGATTGCTCTTTTTCTATACTTCTATGTCTATTTTGTATAAACCCAATATTATCTAGGATAAACACACAATAAATAGGTGTCAAAGCTTCCACTATTTCCACAGAACGGAATGACAATAACAATAACAATAACCATAACAAGAGCAAGAGCAATGGGCATCCCTTTTCTTGCAAAAACAAGCTGACAGCGCTTGTGGTGGATAATGAAGGAGTATGCCGAGGTATATATATGTTGTGGAAACAGAAGCTGTGGAGACTGGGGAGGCTGCAGTGGGGAGGTCATTTCCTCTGGAGCAAATCTCAATCTCATTGTCATTGACATGTTTCTGCCTGTCATGAATGGGCCTGAGGTATATATATTACATGTTTCCATTTCATCTTATTAGCAAACCGGCCAAGCTGCACTAATATTAATGATCTAATTCTTCATCATAATATATTATCAACAATGCTTCAAACATTACAAATTCCATAAATTTTTGCACAACTTGTTGAGATGACAGATTGTAATTTCATAACTTATCAAAAATGTTTGAATTGGTTATTATAAGCATAGTCTAATAATACCATCTTCCATTTTATACATTCTACTGCTAGGCAAATTCGTGCCATTGGCGTCCGAGGCAAGATTTTAGGCATTACTCCAATGTTTGATGAAAGAGACTATCAAAGTGAGTATCTTGTCCCACATTGACCAAATATTTTTGGGTTGTGCAATTTATAAGCTATGGGCATCTCTCATCTCTTAAGGCGTCTTTTGAGATTGAATTAGACCCATTGGACTTTAACATGGTATCAGAGCTATGGGCATATTAAAGTCAGAATCTTGTCCCACATTGACCAAGTATTCTTGGGTTATGTAATTTATTAGCCATGGGCATCCCTCATCTCTCAAGACATCTTTTGAGATTGAGTTAGGCACATTGGACTTTAAAAGTACTAGGCATGCAACAAAACCATTTTTTTTTTAACCGAGAAAAGCTACTCACCACAATTTGTCTGAAAATTATAAATTCTTCTACAAACTCCTCAATTTTTCTCTAAACAATCCTCATTTTCAAAACCCAAATTCACACAAAAACCCTAGAAAAAATGTTGTAAATTTATTATTTTATAGTAATATAGAAGTGGGGGTTGAAGGCTTGTGAACTTGTTCCACATTGGAAACATACAAAGTCTTGAAATGAATAAAGTGGATTAAGATCGGACTTGCGATAAAATCTCATTCGATACACTATATTACTGCTTTGGCATGCTTAGACTAGGCTTGAGATGATAAGAATGGGTTTCTATCTTTTTTCATTTGGTTCTTCTTTTCTTGGATTTGTGCTTGATTAGATTGTTTTAAAGAATTTCGGTAGGGTTTTACACAATACTTTTATAGCTACGTGCAAAACTCATTTCCCACTGATCCATTCTTAAGGATGCTTGATCTATAACATTTATTTGACAAAATAATTTTTTTGATATATTTAAATTGGTGCTCCTTAAAAAGAATTATTGGCTTTGCCACTGCTTATGTCATTTTATGATATTAGTTCTCATCTTATAATATTTGAATTCCCATACTATGCTATTTGAGCTTTGGTACACCCTGTAGACTTTGGCTTCCCAATTACAACCATTGTTTTTTTATGGTGTTAAATTCTATAAGATTTTGACAGCCACCTTATTGATCAATTAATGGTGATCGCATATCGGCACTTTGACGTCCAATGCAAAATAAATTTGGCATTTTAGTAACAATAATAATGAGCAGGAAAAAAAGAGAGTAGAAAACAAGGAGAAATGTATTTTGAAAGAAGCTTAGAGGACTCAATTCATTTAAATACTTTTAAGTTTTTAACAACAACTAGGGCAAGAACAAGGACACAGACAAACATCAAATCCTAATGCTACTAACACTAAAGATGTACTTCAAGTGCCCATGACAACTGAGCATCAGCCCAAAAGAACAACATAGATAAAGATAAAGGTAGAATATGATAGGATTAGCACGACAATAAGTCCTCTAGCTATTTTGATGCGCACTCTTCATATCTGGTTGTCGAGCTCCATTAGGATTGGGACTAAAATATCTGGGGACAGTGGCTTTTCGATGAACTCGTCAACTCCAGCTGCCAGAAATTCTTGTTGGTCTCTGTTAAAGTCCAATGGGCCTAACTCAATCTCAAAAGACGCCTTGAGAGATGAGAGATGCCCATGGCTTATAAATTGCACAACCCAAGAATACTTAGTCAATGTGGGACAAGATTCTCACTTTAATAAGTACGTATGAGCCAATTTGATTTGAGTATGGTAGGCTTGAGTCAAAATCTCAGGTCGAGTTTCTATACCATTGTAATTCTATTTTTCTCTTTTTGATCTCCAAATTTGTGCAATTGGGTCTTCACAACATCTGTTTCTAGTGTTCTTTGTGCAGTTAGAAAACTTGTGATGCATACTTTCTAATGACACAACTTTGAGTGATTTGAATTAGTGTTTAAATATTTATGGTTTATTAAATGATACCTCTCTCCCCAAAATGTTTGTATAAATAGCACTCGACTTGAGGTTTCTATAAATGTAACAGATAATTTTATGTTATCTTACACAATTCCTTCCCAAACATAATATTCCATTTAAATATATATATATATATATATTATTACTCATTTGTACAAACTTTAAGGTGAGGTATATATATATATATATATATTATTACTCATTTGTACAAACTTTAAGGTGAGGAGTGTCATTAATTTATACAAACATCAAAGCAGAGGTGTGTCATTTCGTCCATAGTTTGGGTATTGAATTATATATATATAAATATATATATATATATTTATATATATATATATATTGTTAAGAAAACAAGCATGAATTATCTAATGCATTTAGGTACTAAAATACACTATAAAAACCAATAATGCCCACTTTTTGAAAATTTAGATACTCAAAGTCACCATAAGGACAAATAGTGCACATTTTTGAAATGTTAGGGACCAATTATGTGCACATTTCAAACCTTAGGGACCAAACGTGCAATATGTGTAAACATTAGGGAATAACATTGTATTTCGCTTTTTGTATTTGATGTGGCATATTTTTATTGGTCCACTTAAGTTACATTATAGGCATCGTATATTAATAAATTGCAGTTGATATGGTCTATTTGTTTTGTTTTAATGCCACATGGTATTCACGTTATCATTTGCTTATTATTTTAATATTATCATTAGCCACATCAAATTTTTATAGATATAGCAATGGGTTGGGTTGAGGGTTTTTCGGCCCGATCCGACCCTAATGGTAAGGACTTGGGATTTTATTAAATGGGTTTTAGGAAGGTTTGGTTTCAAATTTCTGAACCTACTAGGCTTTGGGTTTTACACCCATGCTCCCAAACCCAACCCAATTATACATTTAAATTATTAAAATACCCTAATTATTAACTTTATTTACACAAAAACTAGGGTTTTATAATAAATGAATGTTTTGTAAAAATTTAAGATGCTATATTGGATATTTAGGTTTTTTTTTTTAGTGGTTTCAACATAATAAAATGCTATGACAATCGAGTAGTTATAGTACTTACTATTTAATTTAGTGTAAAAGCTTGCTAATTAAATTAGTCAAACGATATTTTAGTTATTCAAATTTAGGTCAATCTGATCCGACCTTACTTGTTGGAGTTGACATATGGTAAGATAAGTAGGCGGGTTTGGGTTTTTCAAATAAAAATATGAAGGGTTTGAGATAGAATTCATAAAATTTAATAGGATTTGGAATATAAAATATTTCGAGGGTTGGGTTTGGAAAAAGTTCTTCCACCCCAAACTTGACTCGTTGTCATTCTTAGATTTTTTTTTTTTTTTTTTTTCATTCATCACTTAATGGTAGGGATTAAAACGAAACACTGATAAAAGGTTAAAGACTAAAATGAAACATTTTAAAGGTTATGAACCATTTTAAAAAATAGGGCAAATGTGGAAGACCAAAATTTCCATTAAACCTAGAAAAATAAATAAAAGTTGACATCATTAGAGCAAAACTAATAGTTAAAAAAATAAAAATAAAAAATCTTGGTAAAATCCTACTCCCAAATTCCCCCAGTTGAAAAAAAAAAAAAAAAATGAAGGATAAGACTCAAACCCTCTTCCCCCGCTTTGGTGATTTAAAACTTTCATCCCCTTTCCCTCTTTTCTGCGCCCTCACCACCCATCCAAGCATGTTTACGGGACCTTTTTTTTTGTTCTTAGAACGATGTTTACAGGACCTTAAATAATTAGATATAGACAAGTTAGTTCAAAAAATAAAACACTAAAAAGAAGTAAAAATATGAGCGGAATGGAACATACATTGTTTACGAACTCGACTTGGGCTTTGTATAAACCTTTGTCTATCCCTGCAAAAAAGGACTTCAAAATGAATCTTGGATCCACCCAAGCGTCGTTGGCAAAAGACAAAATTGGACCTCCATTGAGGTTATTGCGTCCCTCATATAGTGATATCAAACAATAGTTTGCGCAAACAATGAGTTTAATTCTTCGTTGCTTGTTGATCCCAAAAGGAAAAGAAGTTGTTCCCTAGCATGTCGTCTTCATCCCTTTACAGTAATATTAAAAATAATTGTTTAGTCTTTAATAGAACTAAAGCCATAAGCCCATAACGAGTGAATTTGCCAAAAAATATTATTTTAAAATTAATTTAGTAAATTGTTATTGTTTTGAAATAAATTAGTAAAATAGCCTTATTTTAAAATCGTGTTTTGGAAACACGATTTTAATGTTGAAATCGTGTTTTGAACCCACGATTTTAGGGTACGTGGCTTCTGAGTTGAATTTTTTTTTTTTTTTTTTAGAATACCACTTTGAAATCGTGTCTCCAAGACACGATTTTGGCTCTTAAAATCGTGTAATGGAAACACGATTTAAAAAAAAAGGCTATTCTTACAAATAATATCAAAACATTACTATTTTACATAATTAATATTAAAATAATATTATTTCCCAAAAAAAATCAGCCCATAACCATAACCAAAACCAAAACTCATTGGGGCGAAAAACCTAGGTTCTAAATAGATTTGGGATTACAAGCTGAAAATGCACATGAACATTGGCTAGAAATGTTTTTAATGGAATCTCTCAGTCTCTCTATGTTTTTGGTGTGACACAAAAAGCACAACTGTTTGAAGAAATGCTTGAACCAAAGTTCCATTACTTTAGCAGATCTAGTTCTTTAATTCCAATAAGTAGATCATTGCTCTACAAGGAGGTGAATTGCCTTTAAAATTTCATTTTAAGCTTACTTTCACATGCTAGACTATAATGGGATAGACTTTCTTTATGTGATTAAATTTTTCTTGCAAACAGGAGTTTGATAACATGCAGGAAAAGGCACTAAATGACTTCATAGTTAATTATGCTGCGGTAAGAGAATAAACAAAAATGACTAGGGTGAGAAGATGTACACCCAAACCTGAAAGGCATAACATTTAGAGGAGCTATGGGAAATACTCTAAAAAGATAACACATATGTATATATGTGTTGGCTCAAGAGAATGGAGAAGGAGATTGATGACATAATGGTGTCTTTGGCTGTTGAAGATGGCAATCTGGGAACTAAAATTAATATGACACAAATGTTTGAAATGTGTATATAGTATCCATACAATAACTAATACATGTGGCCTCAAGTTTTTTTTTTTCCAAATCCTACTACAACAGAACCTCTGCTCCCACACAATTCCACCTCATCCTTTTTTCTCTCTCTCTCTCTTACACGTCTCATCTTTTCTCTCTCTCACTCGCCTTCATCTCTAACGCTCTATCTCCCCTCGCCTTCTTCATCTTCATCACCTCTTCATCTCTCATGGGATCATAGTCCGCCCTACCTCTCCATGCTATCTCTCTCATGCATGCCTCCCAATCCCCCTCTTCCCCGCTTTTCTCTCACTCTGTCTCCCTCACCCCCTCATCTCCTTGTTATTCAGGCGAAAATGGAAATTGAGGGTAATGGATAAATCCTAATCCTATACATGGTTATCTGTAGAGGTTTTTTTACTCGTATCCTCCTTTCTCTTGCTCTTGACTCCTCATCTCTTCCTCATCAATCACAAATGGCTGATTTTTTTACTTCCCCATTAAATCTATTTCGCCCCTCCTCTAACGCTTTCTCTTTCGAATTTTCCTCTCCACATCGTTAATTGCCATCAATTGCCGCCCCTATTTCAAATTAAAACTCAATGAATCTGTAGAGGTTTTGTATTAAAACCCACATTCTCTCTTCGATTTTCTCATGGTCGAAGTCCTCCCCATCTCTCAATTCTCTTTCTTGGTTTAGGTTCATCGGTGGGTTCAAACATAAGCTTGACTGTAGGTCGTGAGTCTCAATTAAGAGTGTATTGTTAGTAGTTTGAGGCACACTGGAAATGGGCAGTCGTGGACTACGTTTGGTAGTTTTTCTTTTTTTCAATGGCACTATAGAATAAGAAATAAATCTGGAAATCCGTGTACTCTATCAAGACTCCTCTAAATGAAGAGGGATCCGAACGTAACAGCCAATTAGAACTCTTAACTAAATAAGCAAAATCACATGAACCAATATGGGCCTCAATTTCGCAAGAGGCCACCACTTGTGAATGGAAAACAAAATTTCAAGATTGACAATCATGAAAAAAAAAAAAAGGGGATCAAAGAACATGAAAGACAACTAAGAAACAAAAATAAATGGAGCAAAACAAAAACATCAAATAAAAAGAAAAAAATAGCAAAACACAATTTTCAAGTTGGCCGTTAAAAGGAAGAATAAATAAATGTGGCAATCATAAGATCAAGGGAACAAATAACATGCATAACAAAAACAAAACATCAAGTAGAACCCAAAAATCAAATAAGGAAATAAAATAAAAGCATGAACCCAACAAACCCAATCAAAAACAAAAAAGGAGAAAAGTGCACCTTTGAGTCTAAAAACCACTGTACCACGAGGACCACATGGAGCCTAGGAAAATCATAGCAAAGGGTTTAAATAGGATATTGGGATGCATTCAATCGGGGAGATGAAGAGGTGAGGGAGTTCAAGAGGTGAGAGAGAGAGGTAGATGAAAAGGTGACTTACATGAAAAGGTGAGGTAGAGGAATCAAGGAGATGAAGAGGTGAGAGAAAGAGGTAGATGAAAAAGTGAGGTAGAGGAAAAGCCTATGCAAATTGAGAGAATTAAATAGATGTAAGGGTTAAATAGAGGTAAGAGTGAGAGAGAGAATTAATTAGAGGAATGAGTGAGGTAGAAGTATGTGGGAATAAGAAATCTTATGTGGCATCTTTAGGGAGAAGGCTGAAGCTTCACCTATAGATATTATAGATTATAGATTCCTTTGTGAATATCTTGTTATTTATAATCTTAAAAAAAAAATAAAAAAATAAAAAAAAAAAAGGGAGAAAAGAGGTGATTAGAGGAATTACTCAAATTGCAAGGACTTGGCCAAATATGATATTGACAAGAGAAATAAAGAGATAAATAAAAAGGAAATATGAGATCCTACCTTGGAAGATTAATTAGTCTCAACTCTTATAATAATAAATTTATGGAACTTAGTAATACCTTGGTTCTTGAATCATTTGGTCCAACATCTCAACTCCTAATAATAAATCTAAAATCAGTTATTCTTTTACTTATGCTTTTTGAGGAAAACATTTTTAGATGATGTTTTCAAAGGCTAAAAGTTGTCTACAATATATGCCTTGACTACAGAGTCATAGACACATATTGTTTGGGATGAAAATATTTACACAAGTTTAATGATAGACATATTTTCTGTTAATTTAGAGAGTCTAGTAGTTTGCATATATAAATAAATTAGTTTTTCTCATAATTTAGAAGGAATTAATATTAGTATATGTATCAAGGAGAAATATTTTTGTATAAATCGATTATTTTTTCTAATAGTTTAGATTGTTTAGAATGAATAAACATTAGTATATGTATTAAGGAGAAATATTTTTCTAATAGTTGATTCTCATGCATTCGTTTAGTGATCATCAGGAGATACATCATTAGACATAATAGAAGTTAAAACACGAAAGAGCTTTGCATGTTGCTTATTGTATGGAAAATGATGTTTGGAAATTCTTTGTAATTAGTGAAATTGAACCAAGTGTGTTTAATGGACTTTGTTTGTAATTTGAGGACTTAGGGAGTGGATAGTGATTGATGCAATATCTTAGGCTCCGTTTGTTTGGAAGTAAAACGTTTTCAGTATTTTCGGACATTTGGGGCGCTGTAAAACCATGGTCAACGGAAAACGTTTGTAGTTTGACCGGAAAATCCTTAACAAAATTTAGGAAAACGGTTTACGGAAAAATTTTCCGTAAACCATTTCCAAAAAATTTCACGCGTCTTTCGTCCTTCGTCTCCCTCGCAGCAAGCCTCTGTTCTCCCCGAGCATGTCCTTCGTCTCCCTCACAGCAATCCCCCTCCCCTCTCGTCTTTTTCTCGCGGTGGTTATGACCGGCGTGACTGTGTAATTTGCGGTGGGCTTCATGGTGGGCTTCGCAGCGGATCTGGGTTTCGCGTGGGTTTCGCGTGAGCTTCGCGGCGGATCTGGGTTTCGCGGTGGGCTTCGCGGTGGTCGCAAGTGGATCCGATCTCAGCTCTCTTTCTCAGCCGCCCAGATCCGGTCTCAGCTACCCAGATTCGATCTCAGCTCTCTCTCTGCCGCCCCAGATCCGGTCTCAGCTGGAGAGGAGAAGGCGGTGGGACCATGCTGTTACGCGGTAGAGGATTTGTCGGAGAAGAAGAGTATTAATCGGTGATGGTGGGTTTGTGGGGTGGCTTGCCGAGGTGGTGGTGGGTTTTTTGTCCATTCGGGTGATGCTGGGGTGTGATTCCGGTGGTGCTGAGGTGTGTTTTACGTGTGTGTTTTCCTTCATTTTACATTGCACCAAACATTGTAAAATATTTTCGGGACTATTTTCCTAAGTGCAAACAAACACTGAAAAGACAATCATTTTCCCTAAAATCATTTTCATTTACAAACATTTTACGGTGGAGAATATTTTACGTCGAAACAAACAGAGCCTTAAATGCATAAGGTGTTTCTCTTGACTCCATTTTTGTTGTTGTCAATATAAAGTAATCGTCTGAGCTAATGGATGTTATACAACATCAGACTAGATATATTCAGGAAAATTAAGTCTTTGGTTCATTAATTATCATGAGCTCTCTTAATTCAATACTTTTATGTAGTTGCGGTTTCTTAGAATCTTTTATATTGAGAGAATAAAATTTCTCTTAATTCAATACTTTTATGTAGTTGCGGTTTCTTAGAATCTTTTATATTGAGAGAATAAAATTT
>BKZX01029924.1:227895-242792 GCA_014362285.1 Fagus crenata | reverse complement strand
TCTCTCTCTCTCTCTCTCTCTCTCTCTCTCTCTCTCTCTCTCTCTCTGTGTGGCATTGACAGGTTTGAATATAAGAGAGAATTGAAGAATGGAGAGCAATGGAATGTTGAAGTCTATTGATTCTACTAGTGTTACACATATCTTATGACCAAATTAAGTTGGAGAAGAGGGACAAGTTATCATGTATAATTTGAGTTTGAACAGTTTGTTCGTAAATAAATTTTGTTATATCTTTTTTCATCCTCTACCATTTTTGCAAGATATGCAATGTTTGAATTTTCCTCTAATGTTTGATTTCATTTCAAATATAATTTTAATTGCATAGTATGCTTTGATATTATGAGTAGGAGAGCAGCTTTATTCGTATTCAAGCGATTATTTCTTTGAGTGAAATAAATATATAACATTTTTTAACAATCACGTGCATCTCACAAGTTAGCGACTAATATATAATAACCGTACGCCTATTCAATTTAAGGTGGAGAAGACACTCTTATTACAACTAATATATATATATATATATATATGATCTCATTTATAAACATTTTAGGGTTAAATATACTGTTAGTCCCTAAAGTTACATAAGTTTTACGTTTGATCCATAACGTTTAAAACCAGCAGAATTGATTCCTAACGTTTCAAAATCATGCATCATTGGTCCTTTTGTTTGTCTCCATTAATTTTGTGTATTCGTGGCAAACGGATTGATGAGGTGTCAATTTTTTAATTGAGGTGGTCACATTAATTTTCATTTACACGAATAAAACCCATTTTATACCCATTCACTTACCCAACCGTATAATCCTACCCATTCAATTTTTCCTTTCTTTCTTTTATGAAAACGAAAAACAATGGCATTTCCTTTCTTTCTTTTCTGAAAACAAAAAACAAATAACAATGGCAGCTCTCATGCGGCTGCCATTACCAATCTACCAAAACCTTCATCAATGGTTCACCGCCACCACACCATGGCTTCCTTCCTGTTCACCACAGCCAATTTTCATTTAAACTTAAATGCATAAAAATAAAAATAAAAGGAAGAAATTAAATCTGGGTTTCGGCATGGGTATGATGGCACAGGTGGATAAGTGAGAGTATAAAATGGGTTTTAATTGGGTCTTGGGTCTACCATGTCAAATGCCTACATGCAAATGAAAATCAATATCACCTCAATTAAAAATCTGTCATCTCATCAATCCTTTAGCCACATATACATAAAGTTAATGGAGACATGTAGAAGGACCAATAGACTATAGTGCACGATTTTGAAATGTTAGAAACAAATTCTGCTCGTTTTAAACGTTAGGAACCAAACGTGTAACTTATGTAAATTTTAAGGACCAAAAGTCTCTTTAACCCAAATTAGAAAGGTTATTTTAATGCTATGACAAATTAGTTCGAAGAATTAAAGAAGTCATCCCAAAAGAAGTGTGCAATTATCTTATCTTTACCAAAAGTTTCTGCAAATGAAATATTAATGGTGCTTAATTAAATCAGTTGCCTCAAGATTTTCCATATATGTAAAGCAGTCTAAATCCTTTTAGTCAATTATCATAGTTATGTTCCTGCGTTGTGATCATTATGCAAAACATGAAACACTATAAAATGTGAAATTTATACTACTTGTTTCTAAAAATGAAATCAAACAGGTTAAATTTATGTTACTGAATGTTAATGATAGTTCAAAGCTAAGTTGGCGAGAAGGAAATTCCATTGAAATTTGTTTGGACTTTGAACCTCAAGCAAAAAACCAGACTCATGCTTTATGTCACCATTAAATGTATGGTAGCTTTGCAAATTCTCAGTTCATTTGTCCATCGAGATAATATGCATGCCAATGTAAAATACATTGGCTTATATCAACTGGACATGTAAATACATTGTGGCACTCTTAAATAGGATATACATCTTAATTTTCAGTTGGTCTAACAAATATGTGAAATGAGAATTTAGAAAATGAGAAATTTTGAGTGAGGTGAAGTTTTAATTTATGTGATGTGCAATGCATACCTTTAAAAACATGGTAAAAACAAAAATGAGCATGTTTGTCACGTGTCGATCATTAGTATTTTGTTCTTGTCTAATAAAAATGCGAGATGCAAGAAAATCTTGGATATTAACTTTAAAAGGAAAAAATCTGGCTATCAGATTACATGCATCCTCCACTGCAGCTACTTTACCGCGTATCTCGGGTTTCTGCACTTTATTCTTGTCGCTTTCTGCATATTGTTTGCCCACCGGATATGGTAGTACACAGAAAATGTTAGCCCTGCTTCATCTATATAAGCTGATTTAGAGATACCTGAATTTTCATTAGCATTAAGCTTTGAAGAGTCTGGTGGTAAGTCACAATATTAACTGGAGTTGTCCTCTAAATAGCCTTAAAACAGTGTTGTTCTTGGTTTTTAATTATAATTTTACCCTTTCTAGTTTGAATTCTTATAGTTGTATCCTCACAACATAAGTGCAGGTACATAGTTGTTCTTCAATTACTTTATTTCATTAAGTACTTGCAAAGATTGAGCTTAAATTTGAAATCCAAAGTATAAGGTGTAGGTTTCAGGCTTGACATTGCAAATAAGACATACCCCAAAGAGAGCTTTGGCGCAACATTAGTAATTAGCTACAAGTTTTATAGCTATAAGTGTGTTTGCTTATGTAGTCTTAGCAAGTATTTTTCTCTATAATGAACCTCTTCAGTTTGTTGCGGAAGGAAAAAAAAAATGTATAGGAACAGATTAGTATCTAACAACTTTTTTGGATAATATTGATTTTACTTAATTATATAAGCTATTGCTTCATGTACTTGTGTCTAAATCACTAGTCCTTTTCTTTCCCTCATTGTGCAGAACTTATTAATTGGATTTAAGAAGGAATGGGACCAGCAATTGATTCTGCAAGTCGCGTGCACGTGAGTGGCATGGGGAATGGGGTGTTCCCCGTGCATGGAGGAGGCTTATCTGAACGGGATGACAATAACAATAACAATAACAAGAGCAATGGGCATCCCTTTTCCTGCAAAAACAAGCTGACAGCACTTGTGGTGGATAGTGAACGAGTATGCCGAGTGTTGGAGAAGGCATTCCTACTTTCCTTTGGTGTGGAAACAGAAGCTCTGGAGACTGGGGAGGCTGCTGTGGAGCTCATTGCCTCTGGAGCAAATTTCAATCTCATTGTCATTGACATGTTTCTGCCTGTCATGAATGGGCCTGAGGTATATATATTACAAGTTTCCATTTCATCTTATTAGCAAACGGGTCAAGCTCCACTAATATTAATGATCTAATTCTTCACCAAAATAAATTATCAACAATGCTTCAGACATAACAAATTTCATAACTTTTTGCACAAACTATTGAGGTAACAGATTGTAATTTCATAACTTATCAAAAATGTTTGAAATTTGTTGTGTGTTGTTGGTTATAATAAGAACAGTCTGATAATATCCTCTTCCATATTATATGTTAGACTGCTAGGCAGATTCGTGCCATGGGCGTCCAAAGCAGGATTTTAGGCATTACTCCAATGTTTGATGAAAGAGACCAACAAGAATTTCTTGCAGCTGGAGTTGACGAGTTCATCGAAAAGCCACTGTCCCCGGAGATTTTAATCCCAATCCTAATGGAGCTCGACAACCAGATATGAAGAGTGCGCATCAAAATAGCTAGAGGACTTATTGTCATGCTAATCCTATCATATTCTACCTTTATCTTTTTCTATGTTGTTCTTTTGGGCTGATGTACTCAATTGTCATAGGCACTTGAAGTACATCTTTAGTATTAGTAGCATTAGGATTTGATGTTTGTCCTTGTCCTTGTCCTTGTCCTTGCCGTAGTTGTTGTTAAAAACTAAAAGTATTTTAAATGAAACTGGGTCCTCTAAGCTTCTTGCAAATTCATGTATCATACATTTCTCCTTTGTTTTCTACTCTCTTTTTCCTACTCATTATTATTGTTACTACTAAAAAATAACAATTCTCTTTTGCACTGGACATCAGAGTGCCGATATGCCATCACCATTAATTGATCAATCAGGTGGCTGAAATAAAAATCAATGGTTGTCACAATCTCATAGAATTTTCCACCATAAAAAAACAATGGGTGTAACTGGGAAGCCAAAGTCTACAGGGTGTACCAAAGCTCAAATAGCAGGGTATGAGAATTCAAAACAATAGTTATCAAATATTATAAGAGGGGAATTAATATCATAAAATGACATAGTCACATACAGCAATGGGGGAGCCAAAAATTCTTTTTAGGGAGGACCAAGTTAAATATATCAAAAAATTTATTTTAACAAATAAATATTATAAATCAAGCATCCTTACCAATGGAGCACTGCTTCGGAAATGAGTTTTGCATATAGCTATAAAAGCTTTTGTGTAAAATCCTACCCAAATTTCTTTAGAACAATCTAAGCAAGCACAAATCCAACAAGAAGAAGCACCAAATCAAAAAAGATAGATACCCATTCTTATCGTCTCAAGCCTAGTCTAAGCATGCTGAAGCACTAATATGGTGCATCAAATAAGATTTTCATGCAATAAAAGAGAGTAAAATTTTATAACTAGATGTTCAATCCCTGGAACTTTGGGCCTTTGAAGGGTTTTTCTAGGGTTTTTGGGTGAATTTGGGGGTAGAAAATGAAGATTGTTTAGAGAAAAATCGAGGGGTTTTGAGAAGAATTTATAATTTTCATACAAATTTTAGTGAGTGGCCTTTTAAGGTTAAAAAAAAAAAAAAAATAGTTTTGTCACATGTCTAGTATGAGCCAATTTGATTTTGGTGCATGGTAGGCTTGTGTCAAAATCTCAGGTCCGAGTTTCTATACCATCCTAATTCTTATTTTTTTCTTTTTTTGAACTCCATATTTGTGCACCTCGTCGAGGGTCTTCAGTCTTTCACAAATCACAACATTTGTTTCTGGTGTTCTTGATATGATTAGAAAACTTGTGATGTCTGCTTTCTAATGACACAATTTGTGTGATTTGAATTAGTGTTTAAGTATTAGGATAATTACAATTTACCAACATATGGTTTTGGGTGAATTCATTTTGCCAACGTGTAGTTTAAAAAGTGACATTTTAACCGCATGAGGTTTAATATGTTAGCTTCTGTTACAAATCAACGATAAAAAAGGGGATAAAAATAATAATAATAAAAAATAAATTTCCTTTTTTTTTTTTTTTTTCTCTTTCCTTCATCTTCTCTCTTTTCTCTATGTTCACCTTTTCTTTTCTTTCTCTTTCCGCTAGACCCACAGCCAACGCCTAGTCAAAAAACATATTCAAAGAACCGGATTGCTTGAAGGAGTTTGCAAAACATCAGCAAAAGGTTCATGAGAAGGTAGTTTATATTGACAAAACTAGATGTTAGTTTTAGAAGTGCTGAAGCGATTGCAATGTTTGGAGAGAAGGTGTGGGGGGTTGTTAGAGTAAGTTTGATTGACAGGCACGCTAGTAGCAGAAGTTTGAGTTGTTATTAAACAGTGAAATAGGAAAATTTTGTGGTAATTATACTTTCTCTTTCTTTCTTTCTTTTTGGGTAAATATTATACTCTTACAGTCTTACTCCTTCAAGCAATCGGGTTCTTTGAAACAACTTTTTTTTTTACTAGGCCTTGGCTATGGGTCTGGCCGCAGAGAGAATGAAAAGAAAAGGTGAATAGAGAGAAGATGAAAGAAAGAGAAATAATTAAAAATAAAAAATAAAAAGGAAAAGACATTTTTATCTCATTTCTTAAAGTTGATTTGTAACATAAGCTCACATATTAAACCTCAAGGTAGATAAAGTATTACTTTTTAAACCACACGGTAGTAAAGTGAATTCACTTCAAATCACAGGTGAGTAAAGTGTAATTATCTCTTAATTATTTATAGGTAAATTACATGGAACTACTTAAGGTTTATTGAAATGAGACCCCCTCCCCCAAATGTTTGTTTAAATGGTACTTCCCTTGAGGTTTCTATAAATGTAATATATAAGTTCATGCTATCTTACACTATTATTTCTCAAACATAATATTCCAAATAAAAAATAAAGATAAAAACTATTATTACTCATTTGTACAAACCTTAAGGTGAGGAGTGTCATTTATATAAACCTTGAAGTAGATATATATTATTAAGAAAATCATGCATGATAAATATATATATATATATATATATATATTGTTAAAAAAAAAAGAAGGGCATGAAGTTATCTAATAAGTTTATACAAAGCTCAAGTGGAGGAGTGTCATTTATCCAAAACTTTATTGCATATCAAAGTTAGGTGGTTCATGTTGAAAATTTCCATAATCATATTTTCTTTCCACATTGCCCGTGCAATATTTGACAAACTAGACCAATTCGAGTTGAGCCATTTGAACTCTATTGTAGAGAAACTTCCCTAGTCTCCCAAATTATTTGCTTTTTGGATCATATATGTGCGGTTCGCAACAACTTCATACACAAAGTGGGTGTGTAACAATGATTTCAAACCTCAAAATTTGGATTGCAATGAATCCTTTCATTTTCACCGACTTGGTTGTCAACTGATAGGAACATGTTTATATCGAAATGATAGGAACACTACAAGCACAAGAACATGGCAACTCAAAACATTTTTTATTGAAGTTTGCATTTATCGTATTTTCTTGAATTGACATTACTTGTATAGTTTGTATGGAATTTCCATTCTCGAAACTTTTCAGATCAAATATATATTTTTTTTATTTTACATTCCAACATTATTTTTCTTACGTTCAATCTGATATCATCTAACCACGATTTTACCAAGGTTAAATTGTAAGTCAAACTTAGCATAAAATTGTTAGGTATTAGGAATTTTGTTTTCGTTTTTTAATATATCGCTAGATTCAAGCCCTATTATGGCTCATCAATAGTCCAATGAAGGGAATTTCATGCTCGTTAAGTCAATGTCACATGTCTAGAAAATATTGTTGAAATTTAAATAAAAAATTACTTATTCTCCATTCGATTCACTTTAAATCTCTCACTAACGGAGGAAATCAAGATTTTAACTAAAACAAATGAAATATTCTTTAAAATTCCTCTCTTTTTTCATTCACTTCCAAACAAAATGAATTCAAATGACACATCCTAGAGAAATTATACAATCCACTAAGGGAACCACATCAACCGTCCACCACCCAATAAACAAATGACACATGTTTTAATTCAGTGACTCAACCAATAAAAACTTAAAAAAAAAAAAATACCATATACTCATATAGCCATATTAAAGAAAAGCTCACTGGCTCACCAACACACCGCCCCATTTATGGCCCATCTTCGAGAAGCTCAAGGATGCTATTTGTCGACAACCACCAATGAAGCCATGGACTGAGAAATCTCGATCTGGCCACGGCTGAGACGCATGGGCGAAGTGGGCTTCTGATTCAGGCGACATGAGGTTGAAGTCGCCAAACTTGGTCTGGTCCTTGATGGCCACGGATCTAACCCGAGCAAACCAAGATGTGGGCCATTGCAGTGAGACCAAGGAGCAGATGTCAATGAAGCCTTCGGATCGGATCAACGACTCAGACTTACCACACAAGGATTGCCTCATATTCAACGGTCACTTTAGCTTCTTATGGTTCTCTATTGATGGCTTTGTATCAAACTCAAATATGTCGAAGCTAACATGGGCGATCAGTGGGGATTGTTTGCGTCATCAAATTAAAATAGATGTTATTTGTTTATTGGGTGAGTAGATGGCTGATGTTATTAACCTGGTGGATTATAATTTCTCTACCAAGAGAATTTTATTAAAAAGAAAAATCGACGAATATTTCTACAAGGCATTTCACACTCACAAAAAAATGGCCTATAACAAATGAAATATTCTTTAAATTCCCTTTTCTTTTTATTCCCATTCCCTTCCAAACAAAATGTTCTAGCTCAAATGACATCCCACTGGACAGTGTGTACCAATTATTAAAAAGAAAATTCGTAGAAGTATTTCAAGGCATTTCACCAGTAGAGCCACCTTGGGAGATTCGAGTATGCCTTGTATTCAGACATGCATACGTATGCATTTGCGTGCATGCCATCAAACAATACAATGTGAATGTGTTCCACTTCTGCAATAGTAGGAATGTTTTTCAAAAACCTTCCATATAAAAAAGAGAATGTTCTAAAAATGTAGATTACAATATTGGCACAATAGTACAATTCAACATTTGCTTCCACCAAAAACACTCTTCCTCCACAAACCAACCACACCGGATAAAAAAAAAAATGGAAGATAAAAATATATATTAAAAAATTAAGAGAAGAAAACCTGCCTCTGCAATGCATTCACACAATATACAAAATACACAACAATGAATAAGCCAACACCCCATACCAACATCCTTCTGAATCAAACTGGCTAACCATGGTTAGCATCTACTGCAGTGCCTGTCCTAGCCTGTGAGATTCGATTAGCATATATTGTAACCAACCGCAGTTGTGTGCTGTTAAGACCCTCCAAGTACGGCAAGAATGCTTTTCCAAGCATGATATAAATATCCACTAGACAGAAAACAACAGTCTGTACATCCCAACATTGACATACAGTTAAGACAAAATTAGAAAATAGACCAGATAAGAAAAAGAAAGGGGGGGAGGGCATAGAATTACATCCATATAAACATGTTGGGATAGAGTTTGGCTACAAACCAGTTTTGTAGCCAGCTTGCTACAACCCACTACGTGTCAACTAATAAGATTATCCACATGTACTTTAGTCACATGACCTATTTAATGAGTCATGTGACTTCTTTAAATAATACATGTGGATAGTTTTATAAGCTGCCACGTAATAGGTTGTAATAACCTGGCTACAAACCAGACCTTGTCCAACATTTTGAGCACATATTTTGGAGTAATATGGAAACATAGGGTCTAATAGTATCTCAAAGTGTCATTATTGTATCATTCCTATCAGTTATATTATTCCAAAAAAAAAAGGTGGAGAAGGGGGGAAACCATGGAAGTAAGCTTCTTATTCCCTCCTTTTTCTCTAATTTGTCAGCACATCTATTAGGTTGTTAAGGGGAAAACAGAAACATATCTATTAGGTTCCAAGTTCTTTTCTCATTTCTGCACCATGTTGAAATTTCTCAACGTCAAGTATGAACACGATGTTTTAAAAATAATCTAGTGAGGGTAGTAATAATAATACATTGTTTTAACTTTTAATCCATTATTGTAATCCAAAAGTACCTGCAAAAGAGTAACACGTTTTTGTAAAATAAACTCAGAACAGCTTTTTACTAAATTCAATCTCTGTTATACAAATTTCCATGAAGACATTGGCAAGTGTGGTTAGAGACCAGAAGTGATGAGAAGAGGAATTGAAGTGTATAGCTTCTACTCTTATTTGGTAATGGAAAGGAGTGGAATAAGTATAGAAAAGGATAAGACCAACTAAGGTTGTGTTGTGATTAGTTGTACACTGTAATTTAAACGTTGTAGATGAATACTTCATTTCTCGTTCTAGTTAATGGGATGATTATAATTCAGCCCTGAATTTTTTTTATACGTAATTCAGGCCTAAATTTTCTTCATCACTTATTTTCTTACATTAAATACCAACAATGACCAAGTGATTAAAATTTTTAATTCAATTTGTTCTCTCCAATTCTCCCAAAAAAAAAAAACTGTTAATAGTATAGAAACACATATCATCAAGTGCAGATAATAACATTAGTACCTTACGAACATCTGCACTCTGATTTCCAAATGCTTCAAAAAGAGCAGGCAAAAAGGAGGGTAACTGAGCCATCAGTTCCTCCTGCGAAAGCCGGCCAACAAGCTGAAAAAACATAGGCTTAATAAATAGTGTAGATAAAATAGCACGAAAAATGAAAGACTAGATGTTGCACGAAATAGGTAACTTGATTCCTCATTTAAAAATATAGTTTAGGATGCTTAAGAATATAAGTCACTCCGATTTCTCATTTGAACGTAGAAGAGTAACCAAATATCTATGACGATACCATAAGAAACAATCTCCTACTGATAGACTGGAAGCACAATATTAATGAATGGATGTTCAAGGGAGATACCTTGGTCAAACAGTTTATGCAAGTGACAAGAGTTTTCTCATCTTCAGTAACCAATAAAGGGACGATAACCTGCAACATTATTAATTGAGAGCATCTCCGTTATATTTTTTGATAAAGCACGGGGAAAACAAAGCCAAACACTTTCTCCATGTTATGTTTTGAGGGGTGCGGTGGAGATGGGAGGGGAAGGGGATATCCCTGAAATGAAACAAGAGAGAGAAAAAGAGAGGGAGTATTTCTGAACTTACACTTAAACATCTGAATGGATCATACTGAGACAAAACTATAGTCAAGCAGTGCTCTGCTTCATTTGAAACCTGAATACAAAACTAAATAGAATAAGACATGGAAAGGAAAGCAAGTAGAGAGTAGTAACTGATATATTTCAACAGAAATAAATTACCTTGGGATCAATATCCTTTGTAACATGAAGCAGCTTCTCAATTACAATCTCAACAGAATCTTCCATAGCATCTTTCTGGAAATGTAAAACCAAAAAGAGGAAAGGAATGGGGGAGAGGGGAGAGAGAAAAATAAAGAAAAACATTTGTTAAGCATGAAATGCCCATCAGCAGAAAAAGAAATGTGCAATGATATACAAAAATGCCTGAGCGGCAGCCACCAAAGAATCACCATAATATAATATTGAAAAAAAAAAAAAAAAAACAAATAAACAAACCTGGTTTTTGAGCATTTCGATAATCAATGAAAGAGCAAGTTCCCGAATTAAGGAATCAGAATCATCCAACACCTCAAGTACAACTGTCAGAATTTGATTGAAGTACTGCAAATATATCATGAAACCCTCAATTAACATAAATATGTACACGAAAATGTTGTAAGTACTCCCTCTGTCCCAAATTGTTGATACTGTTTAGAAAACCCAACTTTTTAATGGAACATCATTTAATGCATTGTCTTTCACATAAAAGGGTACAAGTTTCCAAAACTACCCTCATTAATTTAAAATCTAGTGGAGGGTTATCAACTTTTTAAATAAAACAATGGGTAAGTTGCGAAATGTATTTATTGACTTCTCAAAGATGACTACATTTTGGGACTTCCCAAAATGGAATAGAGGACTAACAATTTGGGATGGAGTGAGTAGTAGTTTACCCAATAGAAAAAAAAAAAAAATAGAAAAAAAAAAAAAAAAAATTGTTCCTCCACTAACAGAAAAAAGTTCAAATATAAACTGACAACCAACTCCATAACTACACAACTAATGAAAATTTACTGCTTAGATAAAGGAACATGCAACAGCAACAGATCAAAATTTAATAATAATTTATATAATAAAACATAAGATCATTTCTTAAAAAGAAAAAGAAGACAGAACAAAGTCAACCAATAACGACACGTGCTTGGTTGTGTGTCAGAGTCGGAAGGCAATTGACAGACATTTTTTTTTCTCTAATAAAAAGATAACAAGTAAACTCCACCAAATATTTGTAGAATAATCCCTATTCTATAATATTTCCACTTGTTTACTGCTAAAATCATTAAATTCACTGTCCTTGTGAAATGATTTCTGAAGGACTCAGGACTCAAGAAGGATGCTTAATGAATTTGGTTGCCCAATTGTAACCAAGAACCCAGGTACATTCCAACACAGAATAATAGAGCTCAAATGTCAATTAATTATATACATAAGTGCCTACTGCAATTAAAATAATTTCAAATTCCCAACCATAATAATACTCCTAGGAATTCCAACAATTTATTAGATCAAGAAAGTGGGTTAACTCAACATAGATCAGAAAGTCGCATATGATTTTCTTCTACATCACAAGAAAAACTAGCTTTTTCATTCTAGTAATGAATGACACATACATTTCCATATATTAACTGCTGATGTGTGCCATTGTTTCTTGCAAATATGGAAAGTGAACATACCTTAGTCCAAATAGAGTGATCATTAGCCATGGAAGCTTCGATTAACTGCTGAAGTGCACCACGCTTACTTGCAGCAGGGCTCTCATTATTCCCATTGCATATCTAAAGAGAAAAGGAAAACTTTCGTTACAAAATTAACTTAAAATTTATATCATCAACATTAAAAGTGGTTAAAAGTAAATCTTTTGACATAAATTTGAGAAAAAATTAACATAAACTTCAGATATCACAGAACTCACCAGGTGAAGAATTTGAGGAATGCTGGGTCCTGTGTCTGGCATTGCGTTAATATTTACAGCTTTTGGTTTATAATGGCTAAGGTCCAACTCAGTCGGAGCTTCATTAGCATGGCCCAAGACTTGTTCAACCCCCAAGTGGTCCGAGCTCATCAAACCATTAACATCCAGACGAGGAGTAGATAAACCTTCTAAGTTCACATTATTGTTCACATTATTGTCCACATTTTCTAGCTGGCTAGACCAGGAGCCCAAATTCTGACCTGTAGGATTGACCATGTAAGGCAGATCCTTGGTTTTGGAATTAAGACCCTCAGTGTTAGAACCAGTATCAAAATTCTGATACAAGTTCTCCTGAGCTGCATCAGAAACTGTTTGACCAACATTTCCAGTGATCAGGGTTGATTCTTGAGTAGAACTCCACTTCCTCCCACCATCACCATCAATGGAACCAGCTGAATACCTTCCATAGAACGGACTCTTCTTTGATGCACCAATATATCCTTCTTCAGAAGATGTTCCAACAATATCCAATGGGTCATAAGAGGACTTAGGTCGCTGTCGCTCTTTCTTGTTCTGCAAAAAGTTCATTAGGTCCACTTCAATGCGAGGAGTATACTGTTTAAGGGCTCGTCTCAAGGAATTCTGTTCTTCAACCGATAAACTAAGAATAAAATTCAGGACAGCTGTTGAATCAAAGTGGGAGTAAACAGATATAATGCACGTAATAGCAGCTTCCTTAAGCTTAGTATTTTTATCGTGGACCAAAGGGGTCAATTTAGCAAGCCATAACTTAAGAATACCACTATTACAATAGCCTTCAGAACTCATTGCGTGCTTGTTAAATGAACTGATAGAGAACTCGATAACTGCTAATTTGGCCTTTGGTGATCGCTGTTCATCTAGTGAACGGAGCAAAGCTGGCAGGAGAGAATCTGTACTGTATGTTTTGCTTACAATTTCCAGGGTTGTAGCGCATGGTTGCCGAACTAACTCTTTTGGGTCAATTAAACGTGAGAAAACATGGGGCAATATTCTTTCTATGTAACTCTCAAATGGCTTTCGGCAAGATGGAATGATGTCTGCAAGTGTCGAGAGAGCAGCCTGTGCGACTTTATGGTGGGGATCATCCAAGTGCTGGAAAAATAACTTCATTACCTTCTCAAAATTCTGGTTTACTTCTTGAATACCTTTTGGGCCTTGCTGTAGCAGAGAGCGAAGATAATTGAAAGCAGCAACCCTAGCAGACCAGTCAGAACTTGTACTGAGTCCTTCACTCAGAGCATCATTAAGAGATGCAGGACCATCTACATAATTTGACATCTCCCCAAGTGACAGCTGGCTCTCATCGAAACTCTTTCTTCTGCCTGCAGACATCCGTCCAGCAACATGCTTTCTCAAAAGTGGCCTCTGAAAATTGGGAATGTAACTGTTCTGTGATTCCCTAAAGTTCCCATCTTTGTAAGGTGTGTCCGCATACTGCCTATCAATGTTGGGATTCACGAATCGCCTGGCCTCCCTTATGTCATTGTTTTCTTCAGAAGACCTCTTAGCTAAGTATGATGAAAATGCTGGCAAAGGCTCAGTTCCCACATTACCCCGATATGAAAATTTACCAGAATCTTTGGAAGCTTGAATCTGAGTGATAATGTCAGACAAAACCAAGCCACCGTTTCGGTTACTACCTTTACTGTTACTAGCAGCAGTTGATTCTTGCATTAAAGAGTTTGTAAGATGATTAGAAGCTGGGACAGCAGGAGGGAACGGTGGATCACGAGATGATGGAGGGTCAACTCCTGCACTAGGGGCAATAAGAGAAAAATTTACCACTCACAAGTTGTTCAAAATGTAACTATTTAACAGGAAATCATCACAGCATCACTGAATGGTTTCTTTCACTGTAACTTGACAATGATTTTGCAGTGAAAGAAAAATAATTAATAGGCAAAGTCAGTTGGTACCTAGATCCAAACTAGATGATCGAAGGGTTGAAGAATTATGTTTCTCTGACAAATCCAAACCTCTAAGCATACTTTCGATTGCACTGACCTTCTGTTTGCTAGCGTGCAACACACTTTCAAGACTGCGTTCTGTACCTTTACCAAGTGGCTTTGCTTGTGACAGTAATCCAGAAGAAACAGATGTCCCTGACTGTAAACTTGAACTTCTGTCCATTGCAACAATAGCAGAAGTTCCATATCCTGATAGATTTGAGGGAGCAGATGATTGAGAGGTAAATGACGTCGGTGCACCTCTATCACGTATGGAAGGGGAAGCATGACGCCTGTGTATGCCTCCATCCTCTTCGTTTATTATCTGTGCAGAAAAAGTTCATTTCAAACAATGATTTTGCGCAATGAAATAAAATAGAAAAATATTGAGATAGCTTCTTTTAATTTCAGATTTGACGTGGGGAATGGGCCCACGATTCGATTTTTGCATTAAATTTGGAATGGTGATACTACGATTAAGGAAAATGATCCTGAACTATTCCTAATAGCCAGACGGGATGCCAGAGTGGTAGATTTACCACAATGGATGTCCACATTGGAGCCCAATATTCTTCAAAGCAACTCATGATTGAGAACTAGAATCTATTAAGCATTTTCTGGATGATAAAATGGGAGGAAGGAACCCTCCGAAAAACTCATGGATTGCAAGTGTAGAGCTACTACAAGGCATTATACGCGGAGGGTTCCTTCCTCCCAT
>BKZX01029924.1:214355-227495 GCA_014362285.1 Fagus crenata | reverse complement strand
CGGGGGGGGAACAATTTCCATGGCAAAGCATATGGAAAGTTGGTGTACCACAGAGGGTGGTTTTCTTCTCTTGGTGTGCTGCATTAAGGGAAATTTTGACAACAGATAATCTCATGAAAGGGGGATAATTATTATAAATCAGTGTTATGTATAAGAGCCACAAGGAGTCAGTTACACACTTACACACCTCTTCCTCCATTGTGATATTGCTCAGGAAATGTGGTCATTAGTCTTTTGCTTGTTTGGCATTAGTTGGGTAATGCCTAGCTCCATGACTGAATTCTATTCTTAGTGTCATATATTTATTCACAGCCGATCCCAAGTCCAGATAAAGGAGGAGGGTTGCAGTAGGTTGACGGTCAGCATAAAATTCAGTCATTATTATGAATGTAAAGGAGTAAAGGACATTTTGGCAAGAGGTCTAGTAACAAAATATGGAAGGCCATATTCTGTTATGCTGAAAGTGGTGGATATGGAGAGAAAGGAACAATCATGATTTTGAGGGAAAGGAATTACCTTTGGTGAAGCTCCAGTTTTTTTTTTTTTTTTAGTGAAGGTAATATGAGTTGACTTCGGCTTCTTTTTTATTCTCTACTTTGAACTTGATAATGTTTCTGGAAAATATAACTTTTAGATAATTCATATTTTGTATTTTTTGTTCTTTTTTTTTTTTTTTTGGCCCTTCCTTTGTATGCTTCCTGTGTAGTAGAGTTGAACCCCTTTTTGCGCTTTTTCAATGAATTTATTCATTATAAAAAATAAAACAAAATAAAATTGAATCATCCTCAAGGAGAAAAGATACATACCCTTTGAATAACAGGATCAAATGATGAAAATAAGCGGCGAGAACGCTCTGGCCAAGTTTTTGCAAACATTCTGTAGCACATTCTTGCAGTCGATCGTACCTGTCAAGTTGAACACATTGAGCATTTTTTTTTTTTTTATTACAGATACCAGTCATTAGTTCTGATAAGCATATTATTTATTGAACTCAATAAAGGAGAGGAAGATGATGATGATAATGGAGAAGAGTTCTTCACTAAAGGCAAAAGTTAGAATTCAACTATGAAACATGGAATGCACACAAGAAAATGACAAACAACCAAGATTCATCCATAAATGGATAAACCCATTAAGTCATTCTCATCCCAAATTCCCCTTCATTTAAGAAAAAAAAAAAAAACATTGACTAAAAAATAAGAGAAGCCCTTCACTGAAAATTAACAAATGGAGGATCAAGATAATCCAAAAATAATGATGATTAGAAACTCAAGGAAACAGAAAACTAGAAAAACAACAGTCATAAAAGCACAACCTTTAGCTTATGCATGGCAAGTTCTATTGTCATGCATGTTGATTGAAAACCGCAAGTATAACCTTTCATGCATGCCAAGCTGACAACAATGTAAAACGCATGTCTAAGTCCATAGATCATAAAAAATTAGAAGAATTTCAAATATAAATACCTCACTCATTGCATCTGCAACACAACACTTTATAAAATCTTCATATAGATCTGCCGATCGCTGTATTTCAGGTGCATCAGGCCAATTTTCCAATATCAACAATGCATATTCACAACACCTAGAATACAAAAGGATATAAATAGTGAGTGAAAAAAATGACACATACTGCTATATCCTATAAAAGAAGTGACAGTCATACCTTGCACGAAGTATTGCACTACGGTCATTTTTTGCACAATCAGCTATACGAGGGAGCACACGGACTACTTTGCAGTTACGCAACATCTGGAAAGCAAAAAGGATAAGAGGAGGGAAGCACATAGAATGTGAAAAGGTAAAAAAAAATAGTAAAGCAAAAAAGGTTAGAATTACCGTTTTGATGCAGTTATCTGCAGACTCTGCAATTACAAGCACAGTGATCACAACTAGCTTGAAAAGGACCTGATTATCATATCGTAAAATCATTAAATATTTCAGCATATAAAGATTGCTATAGTCAAGAAGAAAAGGTTGAACTTACCGGAATGAACATTTCAGCACATGCCTCAAAATCTCCCAACAGCTCCTTTGACAAAAAGCATAATAGATGACATGCCTAGAAATAAAGAATGGAAGGAGAGGAGGGGAAAAAAGATCAAAAGCTAAATACAACCACAAGAATTTTAAGAGGGATAGACAAAACAGATAAATATTTGGGGTACAAATACTTCCTCGTTGCAATGTAATTTATCAGACTGTCATTTTCACTGTACCTAAATATGACCATATTCCTAGATTTTCCCATTCAAAACATCACCAAGACTACAGCCAGGGAGTAGCAAAGACTTTCCCTTGATGCATTTTTAAATCTGCGAAATATAATTTTTTTCCCTTCTGGGATTTAATTTACGCAGTAGGTTGTGCAGATCAGAGACATTTCCCCAAGGGGCAACACAAACAATTAAAACCATGTCTCCAAAAGCCACTTGTTCAAACATCCACCTCCCCTTCCCCTTGAGGCCAAAATCACATAACTCCCAACCCCCCCAACCCAAAAAAAGGGACATTTCCCAACGAGTAATGCTAGAGAAACTACCAATTTTATTACTATTTACTTACAAATTGACATGGCACTGATGTGGCAATACGACACATCAGCAATTAAAACACCAAATTAACATGTCAGCATTAATTTAACAAAATCATTAAACTTTTAAAAATAAAATAAAAAAACTAACGCATGAGACTGAAAACCCAGCGCCGCCCCCTCCTAATCTGAACCTAAAACCCATCACTTCTGGTGTCAAAGCTTCGCTCTCCGGTGATGGACATAGAGCATCAAGAGATGTTTTCAGCCACTGCTTCAGACTAATTACAAAACTTTCATATCTTACTTGAGATTTTTTTTTACTAGCTAAACTAAAACGAACAAACATATCTCAGGTCCACCCTCCAAAGAAAAAGGCAAATGAAATGAAAACCAAAAGCACAAAACAGCCACTGGTTCCTAACGTCACTGGTTGAGTGGGTTTTGTTGGGTTTTTGTTTTTTTCATCAGTGCTTACTGCTTCAGATGAGAGGTGTCTATTCTATTTCACTCCTCTTAACTCTCGCTCTTTTCCTTCTCTTCTCTTTGGACTACAGCTCGCCAGTGAGGCTGATAACAACGATGCCTTAAGCCCGTCGGTCTGGGTGTAGGCCGTGGCATTGAAGGCTATGAGTTCGACGATGCCTCTGTTGGGCCCCTATTTTGACAATGTCTCACCGGGGAGCCATTTCTTTTATACCCAATTCGGTTCTCGTCAATTTTAGTCACAGTCGGAAGTCGATTTTAGATAACAGTGGTAATTGGGTTTTTTGTGTTTCAATTTTTTTTTTTTTTTTTAATATTTTATGTGTGTTTGGATATGACACCCTTTGATTGGTGGTTTTGCTGGATTGGTAGGCTTTGGGTATTATGGATCTTGGTAGCTGTGTGGTGAAGGCGTGGGAGCCAGCAGTGAGCTGTGAGTGTTTCAGGTTGAAGTTGGGTTTCAGATAAGACTATTATGAATTTTTATTGTTTAGGTGATTTTACAATTTTAAATGATTTTGTTAAATTAATGATGACATGTTAATTTAGTGTTTTAATTGTTGATTGCTCCTTGGTATGAGCATAAACTGCTTAGCCTGTCAAGGGTAAATGCCCGTGGATTACCCGGCAACTGGTTTTGGCGAGTGGGGTTAGTTACCCGTCAGTTTTACTACTTAGAAACGAGTCCAAAGGGCTCTTCTTTAGAAAAGTTCTCTACGTTATCAAAAAAAAAAAAGTGTTTTAATTGCTGATGTGGCAGTACGCCACATCAATGCCATGTCAGTTTGTAAATATATTGTAGTAAAATTGGCAGTGTCTCTAGCATTAATCTTTCCCAACATAAGCAACGAATAAGGAATCAAAGTATAAATTGAAGTAAAATATTTATAACTGGAACCTATTCATTAAATAAAAAAGACTTCAGCAAACAATAAAAGTCAAAAGGCATGACAACTTGAAACAATAAAAGCAAGTTTAAGCAACATTAAATGACCAAAAGCCATAAATAACCTATAGCAACTTTCATTCAAATCTCCTTAAAAGGATAACAGGGCAGAGGAAGGAACCTATAAACTGGAAACACAACAAAATGCAAGCACACCTGCTTCACTATGCTAGATCTCCGATCAGATAATTGAGTGCTGAGAGGGCCAACAAGCTGCTTTAAGAGTCCCCGAAAACATGGATAGTCGGCAGCACCTGATAAGGAAAAAAATGACAATTGATAATAAATATGCCTAAAAGTAGATTTGGAATCTTTCTTTTTCTTGTGATAAGTAAAATTTGGAATCAAAATACTTGAGAAAATATTCATAAACAAGAATTTTTTATTTTTGGCAAAAATATTGTTTTCATCCCTAAACTTGGCATGAAGTTCAGTTTTCGTCCCTGAACTTTAAAATGTTCGGTTTTCATTCTTGAATTTTGAAAAAATTCGTTTTTACACAAGATTTCGTCCGCTTAAAACAAACTTTTTTAAAGTTCAAGGATGAAATTCATGTGTAAAAAAGAATTTTTTCAAAGTTTAGGGACAAAAACAATACTTTTGCCTTTTTTTTTTCTTCTTTTTTTTAAAAGTTACCTATGTACAGTCAATGACAGATGTAAGAGTTAGAAAACGACAATTTGGTCACAAGATCTACAGTTATTTTAAGTAAAACGCATAGCTAGTCATATGAGCAAAAAAAATAAGGTAAATGGTGCATCAAAGAGGAACTAATGGGAAAAAGGAACAATTGGTCAACTCAGAAGAACAAAGGGAACAAATGAGCAAAAATCAACCTCCAGAAATAAGGCCTTCAACTCTCTGCATCGCAGCAATCCGGATAGACCAGTCTTTTTCTGGTACAAGGGTAGAAGCGATCTTCTCAACTTCCCGTATTAGCTCCTTCTCTGAGTACACTTTAATAAGGTCTATGGGTTTCTCAGTAACATCTCCTTCTGCACAGAAATTGCACCATCAAATGTCACCAATTCTACAGAGTGAAAAGAATGAAAATTCCAATATTTAAAGAAATTGTCTCACAACATGAAATTTAGACTTTGCAAAATGTAGTGCTGATAGCATCAATAATTATTCCAGGAATGCCCATGTGCTTCACATATAATTCAAAATGCCACATATAGCAAGAAAAGAACAAAACAAAATATATTTTAAAAGAAAACTATATTAATAGTAAATCTGACATAAAATGGCAGCCGTCAACCACGCGCGATGCGTACATTGAATAAATGATGTAGATTTTGTTGTAAATATGAAATAACAATTTTCTAAGGTTAACTTCTGCCTATAATGTTACAAGTGCATTACAAAAGTGAAATACCTAAATATTGCATGGAAGAGAAGTGCTTAGGTAACAATTGCCAATTTTGGTTAAAAACTTAGAATATGACCATAAAAATTGAAACAAAAAGCTCTTATTTGAAACTAATGAGTGCCATCAAACAAGAGACAAGTATTGAAAAGAGAAAAATCTAATGAAATGTAATAAGTGTATCACTACATTTTGCAAATATGATATAGAATCTATTCTAGAGGCCACAATTGCAATGACATTTAACCTCCAAATCAACCAAAGTGACCTTGCAATACTACTATATCAGTTCCCACCTTTCCGAGGCTAAATTTATCTCTTTCTTTCTATCTTCTTAGATATTAATTCTTTTTTTTTAATAAGTAATAAAATTTATTAGAAAGAGCCCAAGCATACTAGGAGTATGCTTGAGGACTAAAGAATCATAAGGTACCTAAGTCAATCAGCTCCACAATGGAGTGGATAGAACAGTTGCCTAGCCCTACAACCGATTCAAATAAAGTATGAAAGAACAACAATTTGATCTCAGAAAGAGTCCTCTCATTGTCCTTGAAATGACGAGCATTTTGCTCCCGTCAAAGACACCAAAGAACACAATGAGGAACCAACCGCCAAACCTTAAGGTTCTGTTGCCGACCCAAATTTACTGGCCAGCCACTAAAAAGATCCAACACCGCGGCAGGCATCACACACTGATCCCAAATAAACCAAACACCATAGACCAAAGCTCCCTAGCCACAAAACAATGCAATAACAGATGATCTACACTCTCCCCACTTCTCTTGCACATACAGCACCAATTAGGGACGATAAGACCTCGCTTCCGAAGAATATCCATGGTGAGAATTTTCCCCAAACTAGAAGTCCAAGAGAGAAAAGCAAACCAAGGTCCCACCTTTGCCTTTCAAACAATCTTCCATGGGAAATAGATGGAAAGACAAGGACTCAAATATCGAAAATAACTCTTCACCGCATATCTGGTCTTCGCAGCACTACCCCAGCACAGATTATCCTCTCCCATCCCCTTCTTAGATATTACTTATCATAAAATAATTGCCAAATTTATCTCACATGAAATGGAAAGATAAAGATAATTTGAGAATAATCGTGCTGAGCATTACAGAATTTTGAACACAAAAAAGTATAGCATTCCATAATCTTCTATAAAACAAAACAATATAACTGCTACTTTCAAAGATGTAGCAATACTTATCAAAAAAAAACTTTCAGAGATGAAGCAAACTATCTATGAGACATGACAGTTTGAAAATTATGGACTCTTGAGACCATGATTTGGAAAAGAAAAAATGTTGGGAAAAGCATGCAAATACGTTAAAAGTGTCGGACTATAATTTTTTATAGTGTTTGTATTTGTATAAAAAATTATAGTCCTAAAAAAATCAGAATATTCATAAAATTTGAGGTCAAAGCATCCTAACCTCCAAAAAGAGATGTCTCCCTTGAGGAACTCTTGGCCTTTGGACTACTTTTCTTGGGGTGATGGCTTGCAGTTTTAATCTCTCCCGCAGCAAAATTACCTGTAACTCCATCTGAAGAGCGAATTTGTGGTTCTATCCTCTCTAGCCTGGCATTGATATCTTTCACCTGCAGTTATATGTTGTATTATGAAACGATAATAAAAAGAGTAATAACGTACATTCTAGTAGAAATTTTAATATCACCAACTGGTCTATAGGTAAGTTTTATTGTTTATGACAATATCTGAAATTTAGGCAGCCAAAGTAGCCTACACTTTCAAGATGTGAAAACTATAGGAAAGAACACAGAAGAGTGAGATGGGCATGTTCACAGTTAGGTATTCACCATGGATGCAGGAAGATTGTGGCGCTGAAGTTCATCACGAAATTGAGGTCCAGCTTGTGTATACATCTCCTACAAACAAGCAAACAGAAAAAACCAGATCAATATGTTGTCTAGAGCCCATTTGTCTCCTAAAACAACTCAGATGAGCTATTAAGCATAACATCTATAAAAGCACTTATGTGATGTTTGAATATAGCATAACTACACCACCCAGTTACATAGCGATAGTGCCTTCAGTTACTAGAGCATTCAGTACACCTTCCAAAACACCAATTTTCCAATCAATCAATGCAACATATCAATCCCATGAAACTTGTATCATACCTTAAAAAACATCAATTAAAGTTGTTTAATGCAACGAATCGGAAGATGAATCTTTCCATTTAAACTGAACTGAACCAACTAAGAAGGTTTCTTTTTTTTCTAATATAAGTAATCTTCAAGTGAGAAGTTCCAAAGATCATAAATCACATCCCAATATTCACAAAGGGGTCAAATCTATACTCCCTTTGTCCCATTTTATTGGTTTGGTCCTGTTTAGAAAATCAAAATTTGTAAAGGAACATCGTTTATGCATTGTCTTTTAAATAAAAAGATACAAGTTTCCAAAACTAACCTCATTAATTTAAAATTTAGCGAATGAAAAGTACTGACTTTTTAAATAAAGTAAAGGGAAAATTGGGAAAGTTATCAATATTGTGTTTATCGACTTTTCAAGAGGACTATATTTTGGAACATCCCAAAATGATATAGAGGACCTACAAAATGGGACGGATGGAGAATTAATCAATACAACATATTACTATTCAGCATCAGATCCCAATACCTGAAAAGCATACAGATCCCAAAAGGCTGGAAACGGACCAAGTAAGACCCCCTAATTACTATTCAGCATAACTAACTAAATATATCTTTATCCGAATAATGTAAAAATCACAGTCCAGAAGTCATAGGAAATACCCAGGAGGAGAAGACTCCAACAAAAAGTTCACAAATCATATTCAATTTTTATAACTTGAATATTCTGCTATTAGTTTGCCTACATATACACCCAAACAGCCCACAGCCCAAGCAGGGGTCAAGGCCACGAGATCTGAGATCTAGATTGTTTAAGCCATGCTACTATTGAATGGCATAGGATTCAAAATAGACCAAAAAAAAATGGAAAATACATGGTTATATGGGTACACTTACAACTTACAACGTTTTCAGCAACAAATTCCACTTCTTTTGATTTAATTAAATGAAGTAAAAAAAAAAGGGCAAAAAGCCAAAAAGCAGAGAGGAGAAATATAGCAGATAATTCATTTATATAATATCTCCGCCAACAACTCATGTATTGCATGACCACCAGAGATCATGCCTTCTCATACCAAATCCTTGACCCAAGGGAAATCTCACCCCACTTCCCTTTTGCAATCTCAACATAACATTTCCAATGATATCACTTTACTACAACACTATCTAACCCCATATAAGCAAGCTATTATCTTCACTTATTATCTACCTTCCAAAATGTTAAACCAATTTTGTATTGGCAAGGAAGAACATATAATTAAGGGGTGAAAGGAGGGAGACAGCAAGATCAAGAGTTAAATGTGAGGTCGGGAAAGGGTAGCATGGAAGAGTTGTGGTAAAAATAGTGTTGAAATATGACGGGTGTAGTTCTCCTCCTATCTCCTCAGAGTAAATTGGCCTCAAAGGATCAGGAAACTTGACGGGGGTGGTTCCCTGAGCATTTTGAGATGCTTTACAATTGCATCGGAAATTCATAGAATGTAACCAACAAACAACAAAGTCCAAAATACACTAAGTGCAAGCTTTGAAAGCGGCGAGACTTCTGTACTATATTTAATCATTTCTTTCATGCAATCTTTCCATCAGGAAGGAAATCAAGGAATCCTTTGCTTATAACTATTTTAATTTACACAATGTCAGCCAGATTTGAACGAAGTTATAGCAATACTATTTTCATTTGTGTACTAGAAAAAATAAATAAATAATAATAATAATAACAAATCCAAACCTCAATACACAATATAGCTGCTTCTCTAACGCCAGGATTTGAATCAGTCAACATCTGCAAAGTCTGATAATCCAATAATTTATTAATAAATAAAATCAGTCAGTTTTTTTTTTTTTCAAACTGAGGATAATTAAAAATTAAATAAATAAATAAAAAAGATTTGAATACCGGGGGAAGAATAGCCCGCTGAAGAGGAAGCTCGGTGGCGGCGAAAAGAGCGATAGCAGAAGTGACGGTACGAGCGAACTCTTCTCTCACCCTCCAGCTTTTGTGTGCCCAGGCGTAAGAGCCTGCTCTTTCAACGATGATAGTCGGAGAAGAGACCTGCATGAGAGTTAGCAAGAGACGGCGCGCGGCGTCGCGGACAGGCTGTTTGGCATCTCCGAGGCGCTCGACGACGGAGGGGACGAGTGCGTTGAAGTGGAGTTTGAAATGATCGCCGGAGAGTACGGCGGCGGAGTCCAAGGCTTGTAGTCCGCCCTGCGCGACTCTGAAGTTGTTGTCCTTCAAGAGATCCAAGCAGCAATCAACTAGGGAAGTGACTTCCGAACCGGTCAGGCTCTTCCGAGAACCTTCGAGAACCTCGTGGAGACGCTCTACACCGGCCATTCTCTCCTTCGTGTCCTTCGCACGTGCTAGCTCTAAGGCTTCCTCCATTTCTGGTGCTCGGATCTGCTGCGTTTACGCTCAGATCTGGACGATTTTTATGAGAAATGCAGAGGGGAAGAGTGGCGCGGTTAAATATAAATGAAATGTGAAAGAGAAAGAAAGAGAGTGAGCGGAGGAGTGCCGCTAAATTAAGCGGACAGAGAAAGAGAAAGAGAAAGAGAGAGGAAGTGAGAGTGAAGGTTGCTTTACTAAGATTGACGGGGAAGAAGAAGATGATGAGACGAATGTGGTTGGAGCGGTGGTTGTGACATTTGCCACTTCTTTCGCCTCTAATTTACTGCCTCTACCACTGTCTCTCTCTCTGTCTTTTGTTTTTTTATTCCATTTTGGATTAATTTACATGAAAATTATTTGTTTATGCATCCATAATATTTGAAACGCCCTCAATTGTTTTTTAATGTTTCAAAATAATATATTATTGATCCAGTCTGTAAATATCATGAAGTAAGAGTTATTCATCCTTAAAATTTTTAAAAGTGAACGATAATAGTTCTTAAATGGTACGATTTAGGGATCACTCATTTTTTATCGCTAAAATTTTAAAAATTAATATTATTAGAACTACTTGTATACATTTTAAAAACGTTAGGAATCAATTGTCAATATTTTATCCGTAGATTACGCGATGGCTTCTTTTGTTTAATCAATGAATTTCGCTTCTTTATAAAAAAAAAAAAATTTGTTAATTGTAGGCGTTTTCAAACATTTGGATCAAACTACAAAACTTGTGTAAATATTAAAGACTAAAAATTGTATAATCCTTATATTTTCTTTTCTTTTTTTCTTTTTTGGGGGTTGGTTTTGTCTGGTGGGTTGACCCGGGTTTACACGGAATGGTGTGTGTGGTGGTGGCCCAGATTGGGTTTGTGGCTCCGAATTCCAAATTGGAGCGAGATGGTGGTGGGTCCTGTTTTTTATTGTCAGATATACTATTTTTACGGATTCGTTTTGTTAATAAAATCCTAGGTACTAGTGTACTACTCCTACTGTATAGTGCTTACTGTAGTGGTAGTAGTTTATTTATGAGGTATTATTGGATACTTTAAATGCAGAATGAAATGAAAATTTGAAATCATTATCAAAAAAAAAAAAAAAAATGAAAATTTGAAATGCTTTGTAGAGTAGTTAAAACAAAGCTGAAGATTAAATTCTGTAATGATTAAGGAAGTAAAATGCTTAGTAAAGAGTTTATCAAAAAAAAAAAATGCTTAGTAAAGAAACAATTAAAAACAAAAAATAAGTAAACTTTCCCAATTATTAACGCCAGTGAGCCGATGTAGACATAAATAACTCAATTTTAATATTATAACAATACTAGCTTTTAATGCATGCAAAACATAATAATACTAGTTATTAACACATCTAACACAGGAAACAAAGGGTTCTCTAAACCAGTAAAACCATGATTTTGTTAATCCAACACTACTTTAGATAGTACATACACCTCGCTAAATTTCCTTTCATGAAGAAAAAATAAATCAAGGTTACTTTTGTTGTTACATAGCCTTGAGCTTATCGTGATACACATACTACCAAGGGCGGAGCTGTGTACAAGCTAAACTGGGCTATAGCCCAATCAAGCTTTTTTTAAAAAAAAAAAATTTCATAGATAATTTTTTTTTTTTTTTTATAATAGTCCTATACCTACCTCAGTCTAAATTTCAATCATAATTCCAACCCTAGCCCAGTCCAATTCACTATCCTACAATTCCAATTTAAAACCCAAAATCATCTAAAGATAAAATCAAGCCCAACAATTCCAATCAAACCCTTACCCAATTAATTCCAATTTCAATATCATCTAAACATAAAATTCTCAATTAATTCCAAAAAAAAAAAAAACTCAAAATCAATTAATAAAACAAACTCACTATGTACTGTTGTGCGTGACCCAGCCACCACCGGCCAGCCCTCACAGTGGAAAACGATGCATCTCCTCCGTGCGGCGCGCCTTCGCCAGTCAGCCCGGAACACCCACTAGTATGTTGTCTCTTTTTCGCTCTTTCATCTTTGCATCTTTGCCTCTTTCTCACACTGTCACGCCGCCTGACGCAGTGACGCCACTCACAGACCACTGGCCACACCGTGACACCGGCCACCAACTCTCTTTCTTTCTTTTTCTTCTCTCTTCTTTCTTTCTTTCATTCTTTCTTTCTTTTTCTTCTTTCTTCTCCAATTCTCCGGTTCTCCCTTTCTTTCTTTCTCTCTTTATTTTCTGATTCTCTACTGCTCTACAGCTATACAACAAGTCAGAAATTTGTTTTTGTTTTATTCTTTTACTTATTTGATTGTTTCACAGCAATTTGTTTTTTTTTTTTTTTATTCTTTTACTTGTTTCAGTAATTAGTACACATACACAGTACACTATGTCAATGTCACTATCAATCACTTGGTTTATTTAATTACTTTAGACAATTGATAATTTTTTATATTTTAGATTTTTAGTATTTTAGTCTTGAATGTGGACGTGGTATGGGTGGGTGGTGTACTGGTATATGTGTGTGTGTCAGCAGTGAATAATTTTACTATTTGTGATTTTGTGAGGCACATGATAAGAAATACAATTTATTTAAAAAATTATCTTTGTGGTTTGTAGATTAAAATGTCAAGCCAACCTCAATTAAAGAAGACAAGAAAAACCCTTTTTTCATACTATAGGAAAGAATTGAAAGATCAATCAAAAAGTGAGACCAATTCATCATCAAATAGTAATGTTTCGATTCTTGATAAGCTACCTTCTTCTGAACCTCAAATAGTCGAATCCATACAAGTTGATATCTCTTTTTTTTTGCTTTATTTAGGATAGTATCTATTGTATTTGCATTGCATATTTTTTTTATTTATTTATTTTTTTTTGCTTATATATAGAATATACATTGAGGGGTAAGGTTCATTATGTCCCCCCCCCCTGACTAGGTGTATTTTTTTTTCTATTTAATAAAATTTTCTCATACCATCGAGATTTACTTACTTGATATTCTAGTCCACCTTAAAATAAATTCCTGGCTTCGCCCCTGCATGCTACTAGGGTGTTGCGTGTCCTCATGGAATTAGTCGAGGTACACGTATCTACGGAACACTAGCCCGAATACCCAAGATTATAATAAAAATAAAAATAAAAAGTAAAACTTTTTTTTTATTTTTTTATATATATGTGTGGGACAACGTAAGATACTAGTCAAATTGAAAATGCTTTTGATGACCTAGAAAATCCCTTTGTTATAGGAATAAATTGGTTTACACTTCAAGCTGGGCGTAAACCATTTTCCAAAACATACTCTTCCCCCC